>CAUYQU010074267.1:0-17340 GCA_963574635.1 Cheracebus regulus
TACCTATTTTAAAAGTGACCACATAACTGGAAGTAAATCACTCCCCAGCAATTGCATAGCATTTCACAGGTTTAAATAAAATATTGCTTGGCTGCTTATTTGTTATTTTCATCCCCTATTCCTTCCTGTCTCCATTGTTAAACACGATTATTGGCATAAAAGAGGTTTTTAATATGCATTTTTAGACTGTTTTCTAGCCTGGGCAATAAAACAAGAATCCCATTGTGTCTCCCTCTTTCTCTTCCTCTTTCTATCTTTCATTCTTTTTTTCTTTCTTTTGCTGTTTCTTTCTTTCTCCTTTTCTCTCTTTTTCTAAAATCTCTTCCTCTTTCTTTCTCTTTCATTTGTTTCTTTCTTTTGCAGTTTCTTTCTTTCTCCTTTTCTCTCTTTTTCTAAAATCTCTTCCTTTCTTTCTCTTTCATTTTATCTTTCTTTTGCTGTTTCTTTCTTTCTCCTTTTCTCTCTTTTTCTAAAATCTCTTCCTTTCTCTCTTTCATTCTTTTTATTCTAAAAAAAAATTTAAAAAAAAAAAAAAAGAGTCTTGCTCTGTTGCCCAGGCTGGAGTGCAATGAGGTGATCTCAGCTCACTGCAACCTTCGCCTCCTGGTTTCAAGCAATTCTTCTGCCTCCGCCTCCTGAGTAGCTGGGATTACAGGCATGCACCACCATGCATGGCTAATTTTTGTATTTTTAGTAGAGACAGGGTTTTACCATGTTGATCAGGCTGGTGTTGAACTCCTGACTTTGTGATCTGCCCGCCTCAACTTCCCAAAGTGCTGGGATTACAGGCATGAGCCACCATGCCTGGCCCTATTTACTTGTTAATATATGTAAAGAGAAAGCATAGCCTTAGTGGACCAGAATTTATGAGAAACCTCTGAAAGATGGAGTTAGATGAGATCACATTGAAGGAAGAATCTACAAATTTAGGAGGCTGAAACAAATTTAGGAGGCAGGGACGGAGGAGGTGATGACAGCCCAGGAGAGTGCAGAGCTGATGGCGGGAGAGAAGGGAAACAGGAGGGGCTTGGTTGGGAGTTGCTTGCTGTTAAGATCTCCGAAGGTGAGTCTCTTCCCTCTTTTAGGTAATTGCTGATAATCTGGGAGCCTGGGCGGTGCCCTGGGTGGTTGGGGAGACCCATGTGGAAGGATGAGCCCTGTACCCCAGGACTCCAGGGTGGTAACTGGAGGAGGACTGTGGTCAGAGACAGTCTAAAAGGAAATGGCAGATGAAATGATAACCTCACAACTCCAAATCACCATACCTTAAAGAATAACAGCCATCATAGAAGATAGATCCATTTAAAAAAAGAATATCTGAAGAAACATGATTAATATAGCAACCAAGAGGAGGCTTTAGAATAGGTATACTTAGCATTTGGAGAGCATTGTGAACAAACAGTGTTCCATGCCACATCCATCTACCTGTTATTCAAATAGAAAGGTAAATTAAGACATTTTATAGCAACAAAAACACTTAAAAACATACCATTTGTAAACCACAAAATAATTAATATAGAATGTACTTCAGCAATATTAAAAAGGAACTTGGAAGATGTGGAAAACAAAAAGCAGTATTGGGCAAAAAAAGCATAATTTATAATTGAGTATTAGTTATTTAAAATATAATAAAATTTGGAACTAAAATCTCTTATAATTTCAACATTGTGATAGCTCAGAGGTCAGAGGAGAAGATAGGAAGTTACAAGTATTCATTAAGACTAGGCTTCAATAATAAACATAAATTTTTCATAAATTTCACATACGTTGAAATATATGTGTTAAAATTTTTAGGATAACTACTAGAAAAGCAGAAACAAGAGAAATAACCACCAAACAATTAAGGAAAATGTGGAATAAAAATAATATGTAATAGAAATATAATCAATCCAATAAATTTGTCAAAGGGTAAAATAAGAATCAACAACAAAGCATGGTAAATATAATATACATAAAAATGATGACTGGGGCAAGTACAAAGTATGAGATATAAATGTAAATGGTTTAAATGACTCCATTATAAAACAAAGAACCACAGCTTTGAAAAATGAATATCCAGCTATATGTTTTTTATGAGTGACACATAAAATGAAATGACTCAAGAAAGGTGAAAATATATGGATGGATAAAGACATTATAAGCAAATACTAATAACAATAATGATAATAAAGGCTATTATAGCATACTAATATTACAGAAAATAGAATTTGATATTAAAATTATTTAAAGGGAATAAACAATATATTTCATGTTGATAAAAGGTTCAAATCAATAAGAAATGTATTTGTTACAAGATGTAATGTACACTATAGTTTCAAATTTTCAAAGGCAGAAATCACTAAAAATGTGAGAAAAATGTATATTAACTTTGTAATGAACGAATTTATGCAATTGTTTTAAAAACTGATGCATTAAATAAGCAAACTTTAAAATAAAACTATAGGAAATTTGAATAAAAATGATCAAACTTGATTTGCCTGAGAGCTGTTATGATCAGAAGTTGGTTATATGGGCTGTTTACAGGATGAAAGCCACATTTTGTTTAATAAACTTTCTCTTTTTTTATTTTGTTTAAGACTTTTTTTTTTTTTTTTGAGACTCTGGATGACAGTCTTGCTCTATCACCCAGGCTGGATTGCAGTGGCACTATCGAGGCTCACTGCAACCTCTTCCTCCCTAGTTCAAGTGATTCTCCTGCCTCAGCCTCCCAAGTAGCTGGGACTACAGGTGCCCACCATCACTCCGGGCTAATTTTTGTATTTTTAGTAGAGACGGTGTTTCACCATATTGGCCAGGCTGGTCTTAAACTTCTGACCTTGTGATCCACCCGCCTTGACCTTCCAAAGTGCTGGGATTACAGGCGTGAGCCACTTCGCTGGCCTTAATAACCTTTCTGATATCATCACTTCCTTCTTTCCCTCCCTCCCTCCTCCCTTCCTCCCTCCCTTCCTTCCTTTCTTCCTTCCTTCCTTTTTCCTATCAGTTATCTATCTATGTATCTATGTATCTATCTATCTATGTATCTATCTATCCATCTATCATCTACCTACCTACCTATCATCTCTCTATCATCTATCAATCCCTATTTTATTTATGGCAAATGATTCAAACAGTACAAAGGAGAGTAGAGGGAAAAACCTCATTTCTCCTATCTCCCTAAATTCCCTAGTTTTCCTCTCCAAATGCAGCCACCATTTTCAGTTTTCATATCATTCTAAGTAATGTGTGCCAACACAAGTTTGTACCAGTATGTATGAATGTATGTATGAATGTATGTATCTAGGAATAGCTATTTGCTTTTTAAAATATCTGTATATGAACATATGTATTTTCCTATGCTAATAAATCTGTTTTACACAGCATAATTTTAAAGTTTTAAGCAGGGTTTTATTGTAAGAATGTATCTTTTTTTTTTTTTTTTTTCTGAGACGGAGTCTCACTGTGTTGCCCTGTTGCCCAGGCTGGAGTGTAGTGGCATGATCTTGGCTCACTGTAATCTCCGCCTCCTGGGTTCAAGCGATTATTCTGCCTCCGCGTCATAAGTAGCTGGGATAACAGGCACCCACCACCACACCTGGCTAATTTTTAAAGTTTTAATAGAGATACGGTTTCATCATGTTGGCCAGGCTGGTCTCGAACTCCTGATCTCAGATGATTTGCCCACCTTGGCCTCCCAAAGTGCTGGGATTACAGGCATGAACCACCACACTGGGCCAAGATTGTTTCATTTTTATAGGTACTTATGAGTGATGTGTCTATGACAATTCTTATACATATTTTAGTGATCAATTCGTAAAAGTAGAATCAAATGTGTATCAACGTAAAGGAACATTTGTAAGACTTTTGCATAGATGTTGCCAAGCTGTTTTCTAGAATGTATTTCTTAAATTTTTATTGTGATTTCAACATAGAGTACTCAAAGACACTAGTCTAAGTCTATATTCAACAAATGAGTAAAGTCTTAGCTAAGAAATGAGATACTGATGATCTGATTGTTGACGAATACTAAATCGATTTCAAGTTGAAGAGCCTGGCCTGTTTTTTGTGTATTCAAATCTATCAGCCCAAATTTGCTATAACCAAGACAAAGCCTTATTCATGTATGCTTTTGGCCAGAAGACGGCTAAGTTGGAGGGTGGAAGGTGGTAGGAGATGAACAAAGAATTCAGTATACTTTGGCTTTTTTGGAAGTTTAGCTTTGAATATATTCTGTACTTCCTGATAGGATGAATGGAAATATTCCTGAGAGGGAATGATAATATGACAAAATGTTGTTTTAGAGAGGTATACAACTTTTAAAAATGTGTAAAGAAGGTAACCACAACTTTTTCATAACATAAAACACCAAATTTAGGATTGACTATGGGACTATGTTAGTTGTTCCAAAAAAAAACCAATACCTTAATATATTGACAACAAAAGGGCTTCATATAAAAATAAACTTGGAATTTGGAAGCACTACTTCTTATATCAACATCTTGAAAATTCATAGTTAACATTAACATATTAATGGCTTTGAAAAATCAAATAAAACACTTCCTTAAATTCATTTTATGCAGCATTTTTGAAATGTATTTAACCAATAACCTATTCCCCTTTTAAAAACATATGACACCAATTAGATACCCTCAGAATTAGTTTTCTGGAGAACATATTTTTAATAATACTGGCCCACAATATGGTAGATTCAGTAAGATAATACCAAAATAATTTGTTGGTACAATTTCCTACTAGCTATATTAAAATTATTGAATACCAAGACTGGTATTTTGGGACCTGTCATTTAGCTGAGTCATGGAAATGAATCATGCTGAATTAGATGCCTTTAACGTCTCATGTCTATGTTGACAACATCTTAATACTTTATTATGATCAGCTAGTCCCTCTAATTACAGGAGATGTTAAAGAAGTTCTATAATTTTCTTTAGGCATCTGTAGACAGATATAGGATACATGACTTAGCAGCACTGTTGTGTAGATTTCCAGTTTCCACAAACACTCTGACCAAAGTCTGTCAATATCCATTTATTCTCAAAAATAAAAAACAAGTTGAAGCAGATAGGAAGATTGCTAAGAGAAGGAAGAGGAAGCTACTATCAAATAAAGCAAAACACAACTTGCTGCCCCCTCCCCCCCCAGAGATCATCTATTAATCTGACATCAGGTTATATTACCTGATGAGTAATGGCTGACAGATCCCTTAATTCAGCCCATCAGTAATTACTAGGAACTACCTTAATTATACATCGTTCTTTTAAAAATTATAAATAGCGTAGATCAATCTTCTTTTTACCTCACCTACTACTTGTGTCTTATTTCAAGTTCTTTATTATGGTATAAATTATTTCTGTTAAAAAGACTAAACGTGAAGCATATATTTTGTTTTATTAATTTCATATCCTTATTTTTGCTTTTGATTGCAAATTGATGCATATTGGTTTTAAAGGATTCTAACGATCAGAAATATCTAAAGTAAAAAGGAAATACTCATCCCTCCCCTAACCCTGCTATCCAAGGAGTAACCTCTGTTAGTAGTTTGATGTGACTACTTTTAGATGTGTACAAATATTTATATTTTGATACTTTTATGACTGTATATTATTTATTTTTACAAAAATCTTAGACTACCAGCTATAAGTTCCTAGAACTTGCTTTTTTCCTTATTAACAATATTTTAAGACCATTCTATTTTAGTATATATACATCTCCCTTGTTCATTTTATGGCTGCTTAATAATCCAATATGTGTATATATCAACATTTGTTTTCCCAGTCTTTAATATATGAATAATTATATATGTTCTTATTCTTTTCTTTAGAAACAATGCACAGGGTACATCATTTAACAGTGCAGTTGCATCTTAATTCTAATATCAATATGCAAGGCTACAATCCCTAAAAGTGAAATTAACTCCTAAATTAATTAAAAACAGTATTTAGTTTAACATGTATAGTACAAAGGTGCACAGTCATATGTATGTAAACATGTATAATGCATAGAAGAATGTATATTACATAATAAACCCATATAAATATATAATTTAAAGTGTTTTAATAATATAAAAGAGAAAATGTGCAATCGAGTTCTTTCAGGTAGAGAATTTATTGTTCTTTGGTCTTTGTACACTTGTTCAAGAACTCAAGATTTTCTATGTGATTTTTCAGCCAGGATTATTTTTATTAATATGTAAATTTGATCATGTCACTTCCCTGCGTAAAACTATTCATTGGCTTTCAGCAGAACTCAGATAATACCTCAGATGCCTGAAATAGCCCACATGCCTCTGCCCAATCACCTTTGCCTATCTCTCGAGCTTCATCTTGAAATAACGTCCCCATTTCTCAGTAGTCTTGGGCTACCCTGGTCTTCAATGTATTGAATGTGCCTTTGCGTATGCTCTTCACTTTGCCTGGAAGATTCCTCTTTCCACAGATTCTTGGATAATCCTTCATGACTCCCAAACTCATAATATACGTTTTGTACTCTTTCATTAGTTCTCATTTCAGGCACTGTTTTTTATTAGGATACTTATCATAACTTAAGAATATGTACATATATTGATTTATTCAACAATCTATATCTCTTCCATGAGACTGTAAGCACCCTAAAGTGTTCATCGCTATTTCCTCAGCCCCTAGCACATCATAGGTGCTCAATAAATAGTGGTAATGGAGCACACAAAGCTTGCAAAGCACTTCACAGCACTGCTTTCAGTGCTATATTTGTGAACTTATTTAATCCTCATTGTGAACTATTAACCCCATTGTGCAGTTAAGGAAACTGAAACGTGGAGATGGTGAAGTCACTTGGCCAAGGTCATACAGGTAGTAAATGGCAGCACTAAAATTTGAATATAAATAGTGAGCCTGGCTCCAGCATCTCTGCTCTTACCCACTGCAGCAAAATCTCAGTATTTTCAGTATGAGAACTCTAATGCACACCAGTAAAGAATACCCCAGAGGCCTGGCACAGTGGCCAATGCCTGTAATCCTAGCACTTTGGGAGGCTGAGTCAGGCAGATCGTTTGAGGTCAGGAGTTCGAGACCAGCCTGGCCAACATGGAGAAACCCCGTCTCTACTAAAACTACAAAAATTAGCTGGGTGTGGTGGCGCATTCCTGTAATCCCAGCTACTCAGGAGGCTGAGGCACAGAAATCGCTTGAACCTGGGAGATGGAGGTTGCAGCGAGCGCTGTAGCCTGGGTGATACAGCAACACTCTGTCTCAAAAAAATAAAAAAATAAGAATACCCCAGAACAAAAGTGCACCAACTGCCAGCAACTGTTATCTTGTTCAAAGTGTTATTTATGAATTTAAGACATATTTATTCTGTTTATTCTTGAAATATTTTGTCGCTAATCGTTAACTTTATCATGTTCAATAAATGAAAAACAGTGAAGATATTAAGAAATGACATGGGCCTGTTTATTATAGAAAAAAGATTGAGTTTAAAAAAACTAAAAGATATGAGAAAAAGGCTGGGCACAGTGGCTCACGCCTGTAATTCTAGCACTTTGGAAGGCCAAGGTGGGTGGATCACCTGAGGTCAGGAGTTCAAGACCAGCCTGGCCATCATGGTAAAACCCCATCTTGAGAAAAAAAAAAAGATATAAGAAAAAAGTCATTGTAGTATCACTTTGGACTGCCAGATTTCTATCCAGAAAGACTGTATTGATTTTCTATTCTCTGCAGTTCATGAAAGTGCCCTTTCCCCACACTCTCCCAAACACTGAATATGATTTGTCTTTTCCATTTTTTGTCATTTTGATGACTGTATCAAATGAAGATGGAAGTCTTTGGTTAAATAAATACTGAGCAGGTGGTAAGTGCTTAGTATCAAAGCACTTGTTGAGTGCCTTCCTGCTAAGAACTTCCTGTTTAGGCTGGGAGCAGTAGTTCACGCCTGTAATCTCAACACTTTGGGAGGCCAAGGCAGGTGGATCACGAGGTCGGGAGATCAAGACCAACCTGGCCAACAGGGTGAAACCCCCATCTCTACTAAAAATACAAAAATTAGCTGGGTGTGGTGGTGTGCATCTATAGTTGCAGCTACTCCACAGGCTGAGGCAGCAGAATCGCTCGAACCCAGCAGGCAGAGGTTGCAGTGAGCTGAGATCATGCCACTGCGCTCCAGACTGGCAACAATATGAGACTCCATCTCAAAAAAATTAAAAAAACAAAAACAAAAAAAAACTTCCTGTTTAACAACCTTTGCATAAATCATCCCATTGAGGCTCCACAACATTGTATGTAGCGGGAGGAGGGTAGTTATTTGCATTGCATTTTAAAGACAAGGAGCCAGAGGCTTGGGGCTTGAGTGACTTTCCCAGAGTTACGCAGAGGTCTCTAACTCTCTAGTCCTTTCTACCTGTGTACAGCGTGTAGTGCAAATTGAGCAGTTTTAGGGTTTTACTTGCCAAGCACTTACTATATTCTTAGTTTTGTGTTAGGTGTAGTGTTTGATAATAAAGAAGTGTAATACTTGGTTTCTACCCTTAAGAAACATGTACTTTAATTATATATGCTAGCCTAACACTTATGACTTAGAGGCAAACAGTGTAGAACAATGAATGATTACATACTTAGCTGTGTAGTAGAGACCACAAATAACATATTATCTACAAGATGTTCTGAGTGCCATTATATGCAGGATACTAAAGTAAGCCTTAGAGATAACAAATAGATGAGAGGTAAGATGTATGTAATCAAGAAAGCTATAGGCAGATAGAGCTCAGGGATGGCTGCAGAGGCAAAATCTGATGAGATCGTGAAGAATGAGTGGAATTTAAATAGATAGGGGTGTGGCTCTTTCTTAAGAAGTCCACAAGATGAGTGAAGGTATAAGGTTAGGAATAAATGTAAACTATTTCAGAGACTGACATTTTATTTCATTATGAAAAATGATCCCACAAATAAAATCACCTTGCTCTATCAGAAAATTTAATAGATAGCTGGAAGTAATTAGTGAAACACCATGTAATCGCTATGTGATAGAGCAATCAGGAATCGTATAGCAGTATTCACTAATAAGGTAATTTAAACTCATTTTCAAGGATGAGAAGAACGAACTCTGAAGGACTTGTTGGTATGATTCCACTTGGCCTCAACAACATACTGAGCTTTCTGCTACCCCAAGGTGTATGGTGAATATTTATAGGGTTCCATATGAAAGAGTACATGAATTAAGCCTGCACATTTGCCCTTAAATAAGCAATTTGCTCTGAAACCTAAAAGTTTTCTAAACCCAAATTCTGTGTGTCTAATTATCTACCACAAACACATTATTATGAAAGATGAATTCTGTAAACAGAAAGAGTTAATCTCCTTTAACAAGCTGATTTTTTTTAAACACTTGTGTAAAAACACATAAGAGTCTACAGTTCAGAACCAGCAATCTTCAGTCTCACAGACTCATTTCCATGTGTCAGAAGAAATTTCTAGAAAGTCCCTTTTGACCACTTTGGGAGAGGAAGTGATCTGCCTTTTTAAGCTTGCTATCAAAATTGTGGACAATTTTCTTAGCCTTGTATGTTAAATGAGGATAAAATACTATCTATTCTATAGAGTTGTTGTACAAATTAGAGAACATTTAATGTATAGCAATTTCCACAGTGACTACATATAGTAGACACCAACTGAAAAATATTCTTTTTTTTTTTTTTTTTAAAAAACAGGGTATCACCATGTTGGCCAGGCTGGTCTTGAACTCCTGACCTCAGGTGATCGGCCCATCTCAGCCTCCCAGAGTGCTGAGATTACAGGCGTCAGCCACCACGCCTGGCCTATTGTTTCTGTTTTTAAGACGATTAATTAAATTTGAGAAAGCAGGCTGGGTGCAGTGGCTCATGCCTGTAATCCCAACACTTTGGGAGGCTGAGATGGGTGGATCACTGGAAGGCAGAAGTTCGAGATCAGCCTGGCCAACATGGTGAAACCCTGTCTCTACCAAAAACACAACAATTGGATGGACATGGTGGCAGAAGCCTGTAGCCCCAGCTAGTCAGGAGGCTGAGGCAGGAGAATCACTTGAACTAGGGAGATGGAGGTTGCAATGTGCTGAGATCATGCCATTGCATTCCAGCCTGGCTGAGAAGAGTGAAAGTCTGTCTCAAAAAAAAAAAAAAGAAAAGAAAAGAAAAGAAAAAAATTTGAGAAAACAAAGAACCTCTTGGGAAAAGGGAAAGTACCTAACATTTACCTGGTGCCTCTTATGTGCTCAGTGGCTCAAATGCTTTACAGGTATCATCTCAATTTTTTAGCTGCAAAGCAGAGTTTTACCCATATGCAGGGCTGAGCCTATGTGTATTACTTATATAAAATAAGGGTTTTTAGCAAAATGAGGAGACATCTTGTTAACATTAAAACATGCAATCCATTTCTGCTATCCTATCAACCCTAATTTGAAATAACAGACTTTGACCTAATGTTACAGATTTGAGAGAATAATAGAAAACTCCAGTCTTTCTAAATTTATTAGGCTGGCCATAAACTGTAAGATCAAATTGTTTTTATGACTGTAGCTTGTTTAAATATGGTCTAGTTATTTTTGAAATCTCTGAAATGTTATTATTTAAGCAAGTCTTTAGGATGTTACCCTTGAGAGAAAGATTTGCTTTTTGCTTGTATTAGAAATTGTGGTCTCTGATGGCTTTCTGTGATTAGCACTTGTTGGACACAAAGTATGTCTTATCGGGAGGATATAATTGGATCTCCTACGATTTTGCATCTTCAAATGGATCTCTGAATGGCCACCCGAGAAAGCACTTAGCAGAAACACTTGTTAATGGATTTTTTTCTTATCCCAGGTTTACTTCTAATGCAATAATAATCACATATATTTCCAAAGTGCTTTTTATTCTCAAATACAGCAGAGCTCTTTTCAAACTAAATGTAAGTCTGAAATCACTTGTTCCATCTCACCATCAGCTCTCTGGAGTAGGACATGGTCACAGCAGCAAGGAAGGAGGGGAATCCAGAGATGGTTCCAGAATGAGACAAGACTTATGACAAGGCTGGGAGGAATAAGAGCAGACTCGAAATTATTTTGTATTGGAAATGCTAACCTCCTGGCCTTCAAGCCGAATCCAAATATGCCCTCCAGGAATTAGTCATTCTGCTCTGGGCTGTAATTGATGTTCTTCTCCCACTCTCTTTTGTGACACACTCATAAAGATCTCTTGCAACTGAAACCAAGAGACAGTTTTAGTTAAAGAGAGGAGTGAAAATTGTGCTGGAAAAAAAAAATCAGTGGAATTAGGAGCTTTGATATAGAAATATAAATATTGCTTTGTTGATTTCACTGTTTTGATGAAGGATACATACGCCCTTTTCCTTTTCCTCTCCTGATTTCCAAAACCATAAATTATTAACTTTGCCTATTTTTAAAAACTTTGCTTAAAATTATGGTTGAGATTCATCCAGGTTTTGGATGTAGTAACATTCATGTATTTACATTGTTAGTAGTATTAGATTGTATGAATATACCACAGTTTGTTTTACACATACGCGCTCACACACACACACCCTCTTTTTTCACCTAAGGGTGTATGTAAACTATAATGGCACTTAACCTAAATACATAAAGCAATTTTCATATCAATTAAAATGGTAAGGTCAACCTTAGGTCAGTTTTTTAAATGGCAGAATATTCTGACATTGTAGAATATCTACAAATATAGGTACCTCACAATCAGATTGGGCAGGGCATTCTATCAAAAAAATGTTTTTTTTGCCAGGTATGGTGGCTCACGCCTGTAATCCCAGCACTTTGGGAGACCAGGACAGGCGGATCACCTGAGGTCAGGAGTTTGAGACCAACCTGACCAACATAGTGAAACCCTGTCTCCAGTGAAAATGCAAAATTTCTCCTGGGGTGGTGGCACACGCCTGTAATCCCAGCTACTCAGGAGTCTGGGGCAGGAGAATCGCCTGATCGCAGGGGGCAGAGGTGACAGTGAGTGGAGATGGCCCCACTGTATTCTAGCCTGGGCAACAAGATCAAAACTCTGTTTCGGGGGTGGGGAAAAGGGGAAGTTCTTTTTACTTTTAACATGATGTAGAAAAACGATATAGAGGAGTACAGTCTAACTCACTGCAGCAGACAATGCGGTGCCAGGGCAAGTGAGTAACTGGGACTCTCATTTACCAATGTGGGGAAAACGGGAAACGAGAAGTTCTGGCGCGGGAGCACACTACAGAGGTTTACTGTGAAAATGTTGGCCTGTAATTCCAGCACTTTAGGAGGCTGAGATGGGTGGACCACCTGAGGTCGGGAGTTCAGGCCCAGCCTGGCAAACACGGAGAAAGCCCATCTCTACAAAAATACAAAATTAGCAGGGCATGGTAGCACATGCCTGTAATCTTAGCTACTGGGGAGGCTGAGGCAGGAGAATCATTTGAACCCAGGAGACAGAAGTTGCAGTGAGCCAAGATCATGCCATTGAACTCCAGCCTGGGCAACAAGAGCAAAACTCCACATTAAAAAAAAAAAAAAAAAAGTTTGGGATACCTATTAGATGTCAAAATGGAAATCTTGAGTAGGTACTTATCCATCAGTGTCTGCAGTGTAGGAGAGGTGAGGGTGTCATCTGCAACTTAAATGTGGGTGTCATCTGCAACTTAAATCAAGTCACAGAACTGAATGAAAAGACTTATGGGTGAGTAAACAGAAAAGAGGAGAAAAGCCTAAAGACTGAAACTTGGGAGACTTCAATATTTAGATATTCAGAGGAGGAGGAAATGCCAGGAAAGAGGACTCAAATCTAGTGGCCCTTCAGATTGGAAGAAAACAAGGAATGTTCTCCTGGTAGTCAAGTAAAGAAAGTATTTGATGAATAAGGGATTAAGCAACTGTGTCAATTGGAAGGGAGAGTAAATGAGGAATGAAAATAGAGCAGTTCTGAAAAGATGGAGATCATTGGTGATATCTATGCGTGTTTTCAGTGGAACACTGAGGACCAAATCTTTATAGGAGTGGGTGGAGGAGAGAATCTGAGTTGAGGAAATGGAGATTCTAGGCACAGACATATTTAATGAAGTTTTGATCTAAAGGAAGGTGGAGAAATAAGGCAATAGCTGGAAGAGTTCATGGAATCTATGTACTTTTTTTAAATGGGAGGAATAAGAAAATATTTGTATGCTGATGGAAGTGATATAGTAGAAAAGAAGATGATAATTTCAGAAAATGTAATGAAAGGAACCAAATACAGATTTTTAAGATAAACAGAATTAGGAAAGTTTGATGAACTACAATAGACACTAGCCAAAAGAAGATGATATATATAGACTTTACTGTTTGAAATTATGAAAATAACATCTTATCCCTCTCAGAAATATTATTTTCCAAAGCATAAACCATGGATCTTGTGTTTTCTTAATGGCCATGTTTGTGCATGCATAAAAGTACAAAACGTTTAGAAATTCATGACCAAGAGATTCTATACCCTGGTCTAAACATTTACTCACTTTGTCCATGGTTTATTTCCATAATAGTAACCAATAAAACTAAAAATTTTCTAAGTAGCAGGATCACTATAACAAATATTCCATCAAAACAACAGGGAAAGAAAGCAGTCTCAGCTAGCATTTCAGTGTTATCCTAACTTTTTTACAAAGCAATTGTGTCATTGGCTAGCCATCTCATCGATTTAAACAACTGTGAAAGTTTACTAAAATTCTTTTCTAGCTGCTTTTTCAGAGACACACTAGAAGGAATTTGCATGTTTGTGCACACTAGTGTGTGTTCCTCTTTTTCTTTCTTTCTTTTTTTTGGTATAGCCTTTTTCTTTCTCTTTACTTCAGCAATCTTTTATGTTTGTGCATAGAATAATAGGAGATGTGCTTTGTGAGATTCTTAAATCCTTCCATCAGCATATTTAATAAGTTTTCTTGGCTCTGTTGATAAGATAGAAAAAGAACAGTGTTAGCAGCAGATGCTATTTTTGTTCCATAAATAAAGACAATTCATAAGTTTAATTTTGTAAAAAAATGAAAAAAGTATATAAAGCAAAATGGCTTTTCCCAGCTGTAAGTATAGCATATATGATTAGATGTCCTTTTTAAAAACTACACAATGAACATCGATTATCTAGACATACTTTTTGGATTTCTTCTTTTTAGAAAATAGTTTTGCTAAATGTTTATATTTCTTGCAATTTTCCCTTTATGACTAAGCTTATTCCTTATGTGCTTGGTGTAACAAGCATAGTTCTTGTAGGTCACATTTTTGAACAGTAGTATGTATTATGGAGAACCGTCTAGGTTGTAAGGCCCTTTTACTGCTTTGTCTCATTTGGACTTTTTTTTGTGGCATGAGCATGGCAACTGCTACTTTAAAAACTAGGCTGGGGCTTATAAAGAGTAAGTGGCTTGCCTAGCAGCTCAGCTAAGTCTGAAACCCAAGCATTCCGACTGCCAACCTCATCAGCCTTTCATTTGCCAAACTGTCTCTCCAGCCATGTTTGCTTCCATTTTAAGCCCATCATAGTTTCTGAAAATCAAACCTAGTGTTCCCCTTTGCATCTGCTGGGCTGGCTTTTGGTATGTTACAATTTTATATCTTTGTAAACTTTGAAGATTTTTTAAAAAAGTACTTCCTTTAATTTTGCTATCAGTATCTTTTTCAATAGTGTATTTAAAAATATTTATACATGTAACATGAGCCAGGCATTGCTTCAGCTTGTGGAAATAACATGGGAAAAAAAAAAAAAAAAAAACAAGACCTTCGTTCTCAGGGAATCTGCTATCTAATTACAGAGCTTTTTCATGTTAGGGTGGGTTACCAAATGTCATCCTTCTTGGGTCACTTGGAGGGAGATTTCTGGAGAGCAGCCTTTTTGGGGATTTGTACTATATACCCGAAGTCATTGAGTTAACTTGATCAATGGTTCAGATGAAGCCCTCTCAATTTTCTAAAATGATATACAATTGCATTAATTAGAACAAGGATTTAGGTTGCCAATTGTGAAAGACATGGATGGGATTGTTCCTGAAAAGCTCAAGAATCAGGATATTGCAAGGTCTTAAAGAAACCATGTGAAAGCCATTTCTACTCACAGATTCCGCTAAATCAAGATGTGATACAGGTCAGGCACAGTGGCTCATGCCTGCAATCCCAGCACTTTGGGAGGCCGAAGTGGGCGGATCACCTGAGGTCAGGAGTTTGAGACCAGACTGGCCAATATGGTGAAACCCTATGTCTACTAAAAATACAAAAATTAGCCAGGCATGGTGACACATGCCTGTAGTCCCAGCTACTAGGGAGGCTGAGGAAGGAGAATCACTTGAACCCAGGGAGCAGAGGTTACATTGAGCCAAGATTGTGCCACTGTACTCCAGCCTGGGAAACAGAGCGAGACTCCATCTCAAAAAAAAAAAAAAAAAAAAAAAAGATGTGATACAATACATTCTTTAACAATAGGTAATATTTATTGAGTGTCAGATTTGTGGAGAATGTTTTGTAGGAATCATTTCTTATAATTCTTAGATGTAGGCATTATCATCATCATTTCCATTTAAAAATTGAGAAATGAAATTTAGAAAGCTTACAAAATTTGTCTAGTAAGTGTCAGAGCTATAATGTAAATCTAGGATGTCTAGTTCCTTAGCTTTTGCTTTAATCACTATGCAGTACACCTTATCCTGAGAAACACTAGATGAAGGTTAGCAATGCATAGGAGCTCTGGTTTTCCCAAGAAACTTGGAAAAGAAAGAATAAGCAACATCAATGTATGGTCAAGAGTCCTAGCCTCCTTGTGTTTTTGCAATTGTAATATCTCTCCATGGCCCAGTGTTTCAGGAAGTCTTTGAAAGCATGGTAACTACCCATTGAAAAGCTCAGAAAACCAAAAACGAGTTCATTTACAAGTTTTCATAATTATACATGTCTGTGACCTAATTATTCCTTTCGTTTTATGTTTGACTAGTATTTATTAGTCATATCTAACCTCTAGTTTCCGCTCCCCTATGCATCCCCTAATTTGTTAGGGAAGGGTAAACTTCTGATTTTTGCCTTCCCAGAATTTCACTTTGGAAGCTAACCTAACATCTTACAAAATCTCTCTTAGCTTTCTCCATATCCCTCAAGCAATCCATGGATGAAAACAATGAGCACTGGGCTTTTCTTTATTCTTTTTTTTTTTTTTTTTTTTGAGACCAAGTTTTGCTCTTGTCACCCAGGCTGGAGTGAAATGGTACAATCTCTGCTCATTGCAACCTCCACCTCCTGGGTTGAAGCAATTCTCCTGCCTCAGCCTCCTGAGTAGCCGGGACTACAGGCACACACCATCATGACCAGCTAATTTTTGTATTTTCAGTAGAGACAGGGTTTTACCATGTTGGCAAGGCTGGTCTTGAACTCCTGGCCTCAGGTGATCCATCTGCCTCGGCCTTCCAAAGTGCTGGGATTACAGGCATGAGCCACCACACTTGGCATGCCCTGTGCTTTTCATAGGGAACCGTGGGCAAGTGTGGCTTAAGTGAATTGTATGAGAAACTTTATCTACATAATCTCATTCATGTTTTTGGCCTTTTGCTATCTTTGAACAGACTCTAATTGGCCTTTGGTGATACATTACGTAATAAATCCCTGTAAAAGGACACTTTTTCATAGAAATTCAGCCATGTTTAACAATGCTTCATAAATCATGGAGCACAAAACTTACTGCATTTGCAGCTCTTGAACACAAGTGCAGTGTGATTTCTATCTGTCAGCATCTTGTTCAAGGTGAACTGGGCCAATAATAAGTATGAACTTGAAGGACTTAAATAACAGAATTAACTGACTTTGTTGTATTTCTCTATTTGACCTCAATAAACACAAAATATATATTTTCCCCTCATGCTTATAAAGCATATACAAGATTTAATTACATACTTGGCCTACAAAAAGCTTTAATATTATTTCCCCAAAGTAGAACCCTTGCACAGCACAGTCTCCGAACAGAAAACCAAAATATTGAATTTCTATCATAAACAAAATAATAAAAATCCACTTCAAAAAAAAATACCTCTCCTAAATGACTCTTGAATCAAGAAGAAACAAAAATCAGAGATTACAAATGCTTTAGCAATTAATGTAAATGAGCCCTCTTCATTGAGAAATCTCAATAATGTAAATAGAGCCCCAGTCGGAGTGAACTTCATGACTTTGTGTATAATTAATATACAAATTATTATTCATTTTTTTTTTTTTTAGATTTTAGAAAAAGAGAGAAAAAGAGAAAGAAAGAAAGAAACAGCAAAAGAAAGAAAAAATGAAAGAGAAAGAAAGAGGAAGAGATTTTAGAAAAAGAGAGAAAAGGAGAAAGAAAGAAACTGCAAAAGAAAGAAAAAAATGAAAGAG
>CAUYQU010074268.1:0-32270 GCA_963574635.1 Cheracebus regulus
TTGTTTAGCATAAAAGCCCAGTTCTCCCTCAACTCGGGGCCACGGGTTGGAGAGACATGAGTCCTCCGTGGTCACCGGCAATAAAGACCCTGCAATTCGTCATACTTTTGTCTTGGTGCTGATCTTCTTATCTCGCTAAAAATACAACACCTGGAGCTACTCTGCTCTTGAGAACCTCAGAGTACACCTGGAAAGCTGTTGCTGAGGTCACAACAATTGAGAATTATTAATAGGTGTGCCTCTGAAGGAATCAAATGGCCATCTGGGAGTTGGGATGGGAGCAGTGGAGGATTAGGAGGGAATGCAGTCCTGGGCCATGGGAAGATGGTGGAAGAGAGGGATAGGGAAGGTAAACAAGAAACATTATTTGCTGGATTCCAGGAGCTCAGCCTAAAAATATGGCTGGGTGTGGTGGCTCACACCTGTAATCCCACCACTTCAGGAGGCCGAGGTGGACAGATGGATCCCCTGAGGTCAGGAGTTTGAGACTAGCCTGACCAACATGGTGAAACTCCTTCTCTACTGAAAATACAAAAATTGGCCAGGCGTAGTGGTGGGCGCCTCTAGTCCCAGCTACTCAGGAAGCTGAGGCAGGAGAATCGCTCGAACCCGGGAGGCAGAGGTTGCAGGGAGCCAAGATCACACCATTGCACTCCAGCCTGGACAACCAGCGAGAGTCAGAGTGAGACTCTGTCTCAAAAAAAATTTTTTTTTCTTTAATAATAATGCTGAGTATGACTTTGTGAATGTGTATGCCTAAGGGACTGGGCTGTCATCCTATCAGAGAAAAATGAAAGCAATAATATCCATTGTAGACCAGAGACTTGTGGACATTTAGATTTGAACAGAAGGAAACCCCTAAGAAAGATAGAAAAGAATAATCATAACAGATACACGGGGCATCTGGGTGGAAAAACTGGAGCACAGGCCAGGAGGCCGACTGTGCTAGGCTGAACGTCAAGGCTGAATGATGTGGTAGGATTCTGTCACACTACCAGGACCTTGACTTTCAAGAACGCATATTCTGACCTTTCCAGTAAACAGAAGGTCATTCTGTGGAGGGCATGGAGTGTTTCGAGAATTCTCCTACAGTCAGATCATCACAAGTCCGTCTCTGGAAGGGAGGCTCAGGAGAGGCTGCAAGGGCGGAGACAGGGTCCTGGAGGTTTCGGTAGCTGGCTACTTCTTCTAAAGTCATAGTCTTCAAACGAGGTTTCGGTAGCTGGCTATTTCTTCTAAAGTCATAGTCTTCAAACGAGGTTGGTAGCCCTGAGGGCAAGTGAAGATTCTTCAAAGTGTTCATAGGCAAAACCATTTCAAGGGCACCAGTTTCCAGAACCTCAGCGTCCATATCTACACTTTCCTAAAACTGATGTGCTTGAGAATGCCTCTGTGATGAGAATGCTGGACTCCTCTCTCATCTCCCTCTTCACAGTTGCCCTTCTTCCACTTTTGAAAAGAAATGAATGCTTTTTTTTTTTTTTTTGAGATGGAGTCTCGTTCTGTCACCCAGGCTGGAAAACAGTGGCTTGATCTCAGCTCACTGCAACCTTCACCTCCTGCATTCAAGTGATTCTCCTGCCTCGGCCTCCTGAGTAGCTGGGATTATAGCACGCACCACCATGCCCAGCTAATCTGTGTATTTTTAGTAGATACAGGGTTTCACTGTGTTGGCCAGGCTTGTCTCCAACTCCTGACCTCAAGTCACCCACCCACCGTGGCCTCTCAAATTGCTGGGATTATAGGCATGAGCCACCACACCCGGCCGAGAAATGTTTCTAAACCCATGCTGAATCTTTTTCTTTTTATTTATTTATTTTTTTTTTTGTGAGACGAAGTCTCACTCTGTCACCAGGCTGTAGTGCAGTGGTGCAATCTCGGCTCACTCCAACCTCCAACTCCCTGATTCAAGCGATACTTCTGCCTCAGCCTACCGAGTAGCTGGAATTATAGGCACACACCACCAGCTCAGCTAATTTTTGTATTTTTAGTAGAAATGGAGTTTCACCATGTTGGCCAGGATGGTCTTGATCTCCTGACCTTGTGATCCACCTGCCTCAGCCTCCCAAAGTGCTGGGATTACAGGCATGAGCCACCGTGCCCAGCCCCCATGCTGAATCTCATGAGAAGGCATTTCACCAGCATATGCAAACTTCCAGAATACCACACCGAGATATAATTTGATAACTAAGTATTGAAAAAGTAAACAGAGATACTGCTTAGTCCAGAGCCTAGTAGCTAGGCTTGTTCTCTCCTTTAAAATCAGAGGCTTCTGCTGAAGACATGCCCCGTCAGACCCTCAGTCAAGCCAAGAAGCATCCGAGTTTAATATCCTGCTTCATATTTATTGGAACTGGGAGTACTGGAGCAGCATGTCATGTCTTGTGTCTGGCATTTTTCAATCCAGATGTTAGTTGGGCCAGATCCAGAACCCTGGAACAAATTGAGTCCCAATGACCAATACAAATCCTACTCAGTGAATGTGGATTACAGCAAACTGAAGAAAGAAGGCTCTAGTGGGGCAGTGCTGAGGGGAAAGATGGTTGTGGGGCCCCCACATAAAGTCCCTACCAGGGCACAGCCCGGTGGAGCTGCAGGAACAGAGCCACTGCCCTGCAGATTCCAGGATGAGCCACTAGCAGCTTGCAACCCCAGCATGAAAAAGCCGGTCTAACACATGAGAACAGCCAGGTGGGCCACACCCAGCAGCTTCAAAAGGCCTTCGGAGCCCACCCCTTTCACCACTGTGCCCAGGATGCAGGACAGGGAGTCAAGGATTATTGTGGGGCTTTAAGATTATGTCTGCCTTGCTGGGTTTTGGACTTGTGTGAGACCTATTGCCCCTTTCTTTTGACCAATTTCTCCCTTTTGGAATGAAACGTTTACCCAATGCCTATAGCACTAATGTATCTTGGAAGTAAGTAACTTTTTTTTTTTAATTTTACAGGCTCATAAGTGAAAGGAACTTGCCTTGAATCTCAGATGAGACTTTGGACTTTGGACTTTTCAGCTAATGTAGGTATAAGTTAACACTTTGGAGGACTATTGGGAAGGCATGATTGTGTTTTGCAATGGGAGAAGAACATGAGATTAGGGGGTACAGGGGAAGAATGCTATAGTTTACATGTTTGTCCCCTCCAAATCTCCCCAGTGTTGGAGGTGGGGCCTGGTAGGGTATTTGGATCATGGGGGAAGATCCCTCGTGAATGTCTTAGTGCCCTCTCCATGGTAAGGAGTGAGTTCTTGCTCTGTTAGTTCAAGCAAGAGCTGGTTGTTTAAAGGAGGCTGGCATCTCCTGCCCTTTCTTTTGCTCCCTTTCTCACCATGTGACATGGCTGCCTCCCCTTCGCCTTTCACCATGAGTGAGACCCTCCTGAGTTCCTGACCAGAACAGATGCTGGTACCATGCTTGCACAACCTACAGAATCAGGAGCTGAATAAATTTTTCTTTATAAATTATCCAGTTTCAGGTATTCCTCAATAGCAACACAAAACAGACTGTGTTCTTTCTCATTGTACCTTGCACAGAAGTGGACATGCTCAAGTAATACTGTTTGAGTGATTGTCAATTGTCACGTCTGCAGATGACACCTGGAGAACTAGCCCTTGCCAGTGGCAACCACACCCCGGTCACCAAGTTCATCTTGCAGGGATTCTCCAATTATCCAGACCTCCAGGAGCTTCTCTTCGGAGCCATCCTGCTCATCTATGCCATAACAGTGGTGGGCAACTTGGGAATGATGGCACTCATCTTCACAGACTCCAATCTCCAAAGCCCAATGTATTTCTTCTTCAGTGTCCTCTCTTTTCTTGATATTTGTTACTCTTCTGTGGTCACACCTAAGCTCTTGGTCAACTTCCTGGCCTCTGACAAGTCCATCTCTTTTGAGGGCTGTGTGGTCCAGCTCACCTTCTTTGTAGTGCATGTGACAGCTGAGAGCTTCCTGCTGGCCTCCATGGCCTATGACCGCTTCATGGCCATCTGCCTACCCCTCCATTATGGTTCTATCATGACCAGGGGGACCTGTCTCCATCTGGTAGCTGCTTCCTATGCATTTGGTGGAGCCAACTCTGCTATCCAGACTGGAAATGTCTTTGCTCTGCCTTTCTGTGGGCCCAACCAGCTAACACACTACTACTGTGACATACCACCCCTTCTCCACCTGGCTTGTGCCAACACAGACACAGCAAGGGTGGTCCTCTATGTCTTTTCCGCTCTAGTCACCCTTCTGCCTGCTGCAATCATTCTCACCTCCTACTGCTTGGTCTTGGTGGCCATTGGGAGGATGCGCTCAGTAGCAGGGAGAGAGAAGGCCCTCTCTACCTGTGCCTCCCACTTTCTGGCCATTGCTATTTTCTATGGCACCGTGGTTTTCACCTACGTCCAGCCCCACGGATCTACTAGCAATACCAATGGCCAAGTAGTGTCTGTCTTCTACACCATCATAATTCCCATGCTCAATCCCTTCATCTATAGCCTCCGCAACAAGGAGGTGAAGGGTGCCCTGCAGAGGAAGCTTCAGGTCAACATCTTTCCCGGCTGAGCCCTGCAAGGTGATTTGTTGGAATGAGGAAGGTGTAGCATCTTCCAAATCACACTATGAATTAACCTAACCAAGAGCAGCCCTGCTCTTGATTAGGTTCTTTTGGAGAAGATAGAAAAAGTAAAGGAGAAACAGCAAATATGTCTTCTACAGAGCATTACAGTTTATAAAGCATCTTCTTACCCATTATCATGTTAAATTCTTACCACCATATTGTGAGGTAGCCTTTGTTACAATGATCCCATTTTACAAATGAAAGATACATGCATGGCTCAGAAAAAAATAAATGATTTACCTAAAGTCATGCCATTAGTGAGAGGGTGAGTATCTAAAATTGGGGATTCCACATCACAACCAGAGATAGTTCAATTACACTATGGCCATAGGCTGTCTTTATTGGCGGCTTATTGTAACTTCCAAGAAACGTCAGACAAGGTGCAACACTGTCATCTCTGTTTTGTCCCTGATTTAGCGAACTGGGAGTGGGCAACAAGTGACTTGGTTCTTTTTTCCTGTTCTAAAAAGAGAGACAACCAGGATAGAGATGTCCTTATTTCTTATGGCAACCACATTTTGCTGAACTGTTCCATTATAACCTCAGGATCCAGAGAGATCTTTCCTTGTACATCCATATCTTAGCCAGATGTGTGTACGTATGCCTCCTAGTTCTCAAGGGTTTGGTAGCAGGGGGACGCGTGTGATGATTAGGCAGTTACATCATTAACATTAGATACCGTGCTTTGGGAAACTGATTTTTTAAATGTTTATGTTTGACCTGACTATCTTTAAGTGTACATGTCATACTGTGAGTATATGTGTTTTACAGAATCACACGAATGATGAAGCTGAACTTAAAGACCTAATTCAGGGTTGAGCACTGGATTAGAAAGCATACGCTTAAACCAATGCAAAGTCCTAATCTGAATGGAGTTGGTTTCAGCCTGAGATTTTTGGATTATTAAAAAGCTTTTTATTCAGATATACCTTAAGACAATTATTGTAAATACAGAAAATCTTACTATACGAATAGGTCTATCATAGCATCATACGTGAAAACGAAAAATTGGAAACCACCTAAAAGCTCAAAGGAGAAAAAGGATTAAATAACTTATTCCCTAGATGAATTATGACACCAACCATTACAGATTATGCTTGTGAAGACTATGTAATAACAGAAAATAGCAGGCCAGAACATCTAGAGTGTAATCGCAATCATCTAACAGAAACAAGAAGCCTAAAAACACACAAAAATGTAAATTATAGTTTTAGAGGAGGAAAAAAGCTTTACTATTTTTCTCAAAAATTTTCCAAAACTTTCTTACTGAGGTTTTTTGTTTGTTTGTTTGTTTGTTTGTTTTGAGAAGTCGTGGCAGTTTCACTCTTTTTGTCCAGGCTGGAATGCAAGGGCACAATCTCAGCTCACCTCAACCTTTGCCTCCTGGGTTCAAGTGATTCTCCTGCCTCAGCCTCCCTAGTAGCTAGGATTACAGGCGCCTGCTACCACACCTGGCTAATTTTGTATTTTTAGTAGAGACAGGGTTTCACCATGTTGGCCAGGCTGGTCTTGAACTCCTGACCTCAGGTGATATGATTGCCTCAGCCTCCCAAAGTGCTGGGGTTATAGGAGTGAGCCACCACACCCAACCTAATGAGCATGTTTAATTTTGATACTTTATTCTTATTATTAGTGATGAATCCATACAGCAAATTCGATCCTTGCCTCCTTGGAGGAAAGAATTCAGCTGAGGGGCAGAAGTAGGTTTAAGGAAGAGGGAGAGACTAAGACAAGTTTTAGAGCAGGAGTGAAAGTTTATGAAAAACTTTTAGAGCAGGAATGAAAGGAAGTAAACTTCAAAGAGGGCCAAGTGAGCAACTTGAGAGATCCAGGTGCCTTGATCAACTCTTGACTTGGGGTTCTATACATTGCCATGGTTCTGGGTCTTTTTCTCATCCCTTGATTGTTCCCATGGGGTGAGTTGTGCACATGCGCAGTGGCCTGCCAGCGCTTGGGAGGGGCCACATGCACAATGTGTTTACTAAAGTTGTAGGCATGCTAACTTGAGGCATTTCTCCCTTACCCATTGAGGTTTCCTACAAGACTATACACCAGTTAAACTTTACCATTTTGCCTTTTAGCGTGCATGCTTGAGCACACTCACACAACTCCTGAGATCTTATTGGGAAGCCACTGATCACCAGCTTCAGGTGGTGTTTGTTTGTGCGTTTGTTTGGTTTTTGAGATGGAGTCTTACTCTGTCACCCAGGCTGGAGTGCAGTGGCATGATCTTGGCTCACTGCAACCTCCACCTCCTGGGTTCAAGTGATTCTCTTGCCTCAGCCCCCTGAGTAGCTGGGATTATAAGTGCATGCCACCATACCCAGCTAATTTTTGTATTTTTAGTAGAATTGGTCTTTCACCATGTTGGTTAGGCTGGTCTCAGTCTCCTGACCTCAAGTGATCCATCCACCTCAACCTCCCAAAATGTTGGGACTACAGGCGTGAACCACTGCACCCAGCCCTGGTGTTTTCCATCTATTGGAAGACTGTCTCTCCCTGGCACTGACTGTGACCAGTTATTACTTTAGAGAGACAGTTGAACAACCACCTGAGCATCACTTGATGGTTGCCTGACATCTTGGAGGGGGGAACCTGTCCTGCCCTGAACATGTCTCCCTAACTACCTACTCTAACATTCTAAAAATGAACAATTTAAAAATCCTTTCCAGGAAGATAAGTGAGAAAATTTCTCACTTTCATCTTCTTTCATTCAGCAAATCTTTACTAAATTCCTCCTATGCTCCACCTACTTTTAACTTATAAACTAAATGTTTAGTACATTCGGTTGAAGTCAGGACTAGAACCTTATGGTAAAGAGATTTAGTAAAAATTAATCTAATTCATTCATCTGGGAAAAGATTTACATGGCAATTAGGTGTAACACTACATGGTAGGCCATAGCTGGACAGTCAGAAATCTATTAGGCAGTTTGCTTATGCCATAGTAACAAACAAACCCCAAATGTCAGTGACTTCATACCACACAGGTTTTCACCTATGCTAAATTTGAGACACATCAGGTGACTCTTGGGGAAATGTTTCCATCCAGTGACTCCATATCTGAGCCCCTCTCACCTTGCAATCCTGCCATCTCACCCTTTGCCCTCCAAGATCTTAATGGTGGGGGAAATGGTCAAGGTCATGCTGTATGACCTTGACCATTTCCCCCACCATTTTAAGGACATGGTCTGAGGTTGGCTCACATCACTTTGACCCATGCACCACTGGCCTGAAACCAGTCTTATGGCTATGATACACGGCAAAGGAGGCTGGGAAACATAGTCTTTTTTTCACCCAGAGAGAGGAAAATGAAATGAGATTTGGTAAACAAATAGATTCATGTGTCACTGGCCAGCTGGGCATTTGATTAGACCATCATCTGTAAGAAATACTAAAACATCACTGGCTAAGTTTAACCCCATAATCTATCACCCAAGAAGTGGCACACACACAAACACATACTCTCATAAAGAAAGAAGTCACTACAAAACAAAAACACATTGGAAAACATGAAAATCATATAAAAATACAAAAGTTGAATTTGCATATTATGTGGCTCAACTCTACAATTTTAACTAATAGATTAACAGTTGCTATCCACCTCAACTATATCAATATTAAATAAATACTTATAGACTTTCAATCTGAGAGTGATCAGTTATTATCCTGCCCCATCCACTGTTGTAACTTCTATGTCTAGAACAATGCCTAGCACATGGCAGGCACTCAACAAACATCTGTCCAATAAATGAGTGAATGAATATCCATATGCCTGTTTTTCTTGGACTAGCAGCATTGTCATCACCTGGGAACTTTCAAATGTAGAATCTGAAGCCCCACTCCTGATCTGCTGAATAAAAAATTGCATTTTGGCCGGGTCCAGTGGCTCATGCCTATTATCCCAGCACTTTGGGATGCCAAGGTGGGCAGATCACCAGAGTTCAAGAGTTCAAGACCAGCCTGTCCAACATGATGAAAGCCTGTCTCTACTAAAAATACAAAAAAAAAAAAAAAATTATCCAGGCATGCTGGCAGGTGCCTATAATCTCAGCTACTCGAGAGTCTGAGGCAGAAGAATCACTTGACTATGGGAGGCGGAGGTTGCAGTGAGCCAAGATTTCGCCACTGCACTCCAGCATGGGCGACAGAGTGAGACTCTGTCTCAAAAAAAAGAAAAAGAAAAAAAAAAGAAGAATCTGCATTTTAACATGATCCACATGTGATTCACATGCATGTGAAAGTTTGAGAAGCTCTGAACCATATGATTCAATCCAGCACCAAATTCAAGAGTGAACAAAGTATGCTTTCTCCTCCCAGAGCTCACAGTTTAGGCAAGGAGAGTGTTCTTAGCAGAAGGAAAAGCATAGCAAAGATCAAGAAGTGAGAAAATAACAATGCTTCCTCTTCCCTGATCCTCTTTCACCATTGCATGTGATCTATATTAAAATGAGCATTAGGAGGAGAATCAGCATTAACAGAGTCATCATGTTACCTAATGTGGGAAGTGGGATGATAGAAAGGAATAGGTCATTATGGGGATAGTGACGTATCCCCAGCAAAACTGGCCAAAGTGATCTCTAAAAGTAAACTAAGTAATTTTGATAGTGGCGAAGGAGTTAAGCAGTTCATATGAGTTCTCATGGCTAGTAAAGATATGAAGGACCTGGTTAGCTAATAAACATGAAAAATCTCATTTTTTGAAAATAACAATTGAAAATCTCAAGATATACTTTCTTGTTTGTTGGTAAGCAATGTGGTTTTTGTTTAATTTTTTGACGAATAACAATTGTACATATTAATGGGGGCATGTGGTGATGTTTTGATACACATAATGTATAGTGATCAGATCAGGGTAATTAGCTTATCCATCATCTCAAACATTTATCATTTCTTTGTGTTGAGAATGTTCAATATCCTTCTTCTAGCTATTTGAAACTATATATTATTGTTAACTATAGGCATCCTACAGTGGTAAAGAACACTAGTATGTATTTCTCCTATCTAGCTGTAATTTTGTAGCCTTTAATGAATCTCTCCCTATCCCTCCCTTCCCCCTACCTGTCCCAGTCTCTAGTATCTTCTGTTCTACTTCTTACTCCTATGAGGTCTACTTTTTTTTTAGCTTCCACATATGAGTGAGAACATATGGTGTGTAATTATCTGTGCCTGGCTTATTTCACTTAACATAAAGTCCTCCAGTTCCATTCGTGTTGCCAGGAATAACAGGATTTCATTCTTTTTTTATGGCTGAATAGTATTCCACTGTGTACATATACTGATTTTCTTTATCCATTCACCTGTTGTAGAACACCCAGGTTGATTCCATGCCAAGATGCCCTTTTATACCCACCTAATCTGCAAAAACATCTGACCATCCCAGTGTTAGTGGATGTGGAATGGAGGGTGAGTGTGAATTGGATTGACCACTTTCAACAACAATTTAGCATCAAAATAAAAGTTGAAGATATATATACACTATGATCCTGCAGTTCTATTAGTAGGCATATAATCTAAAGAAATTCTGTCACATTTGCACTGTAAAACGTGTAGCAGAAATTTGTCATAGCAAAAAAGGGAAAGCAACACAAATGTCCATCAACAATAGAAATTCATGCATAAAATAGGGCCTATTCATGGCCAGGTACTGTGGCTTATGCCCCAGCACTTTGGGAAGCCAAGGCGGGTGGATCACCTAAGGTCAGAAGTTTGAGACCAGCCTGGTCAACCTAGCAAAACCCCATCTCTACTAAAAATACAAAAAGTAGCTGGGCGTGGTGGCAGGCACCTGTAAACTCAGCTACTAGGTGGGTGCTGAGGCAGAAGAATTGCTCAAACCCAGGAGGCAGAGGTTGCAGTGAGCCAAGATCCCACCACTACACTCTAGCCTGGGCAACAGCATGAAACTCCATCTCAAAAGAAAAAAAAAAATAGGGCCTATTCATACAACAGAAACTAAAGATTGGCAAAAACAAATAAACTACAGGTTTCTGTATCAGCATGTATGTGGCTCTAAAACACAAGGTTGAATAAAATAGGTCACAGAGAATGCACACGTATTAGTTCATTTATACAAAATTTTAAAATAGGCAAAACTAAACAGTTATAATGTTTAAAAGTGTATTTACAGATAACTATTTAAAATAAAACAAGGAATAATTGACCCAAAATTTAGGCTAGTGTCTACCTCTTATGGAGAGAGAAGGGACAGAATTAGGAGACATAACGCACCCAGGAGCCGTCTCAGATCATGCTACTCCACATGTGATCTTTGGCCCACTGGTTCTGTGTCACCTGGGAGCCTGTTAGAAATACAGAATCTCAGGCTCTTTCACACAACTACTGAATCAGAATCCATGCTTTAAAATGATCCCCAAGTGACTCATAAGGTATTAAAAATATTTGTGGCCAGGCGCGGTGGCTCACACCTCTAATCCCAGCACTTTGGGAGGCCGAGGCAGGTGGATTACTTGAGGTCAGGAGTTCGAGACCAAGCTGGCCAACATGGTGAAAACCCATCTCTACTAAAAATACAAAAAATTAGCCAGGTGTGGTGGTGTGCACCTGTAATCTCAGCTACTTGGAAGGCTGAGGCAGGAGAATCGCTTGATTCTGTACTCCAGCCTGGGAAACAGAGGGAGACTCCATCTCAAAAAAAAAAAGACATTTGTAAACTTATATTTCTAAAGTGGACGGTAAAAAAATGGGTGTTTATTTTAGCAATATTCTTTAAATGCTACAGGTTTTAATACACTTTTGCATGCATCATATATTTTATGATTTAATAATATTTTGGGACCAGGCACGGTGCCTGTAATCCCAACACTTTGAAAAGCCAAGGCAAATAGACCACTTAAGCCCAGGAGTTCAAGACCAGCCTGAGCAACATGGTGAAACCCCATCTCTATTATAAAATGTTTAAAAAAGAAAAGAAAAATAATATTTTTGAAAGATACAGTTTTAATAATGTTTTACTTTAAAATATATATAGACAGAAACAAAAATGGAGACCACAAAGATGACAAAGAATGAAACCAAACCCAGATATTTAGACTAAAAATCCAGGGCTATTTTCACCATAATGATATAATAAGGCCCACTATCTTTTTTTTCTTTGTTTTTTACATCTGTTGGTCTGCATCAGTAAACAGAACTTCAGTTAGTTTTGTGAAATGCAACATTTAACCCCTTGTTTTCTGAGAAAAAGAAACTTCAATGACTTGGAGTTAAGAATGTGGATACTGACTCACTCACACTCATTCTCAGACTGCAAAGGGGCTAAGGGGAGGGATAGCCGGGGGTGGGGAGATTGGGGAGGGATAACATTGGGAGAAATACCTAATGTAGGTGATAGGGGGATGGAGGCAGCAAACCACCATGGCGTGTGTATACCTATGTAACAATCCTGCAAGATCTGCACATGTACCCCAGAAATTAAAGTATGAAAAAAAATATTTTTAAAAAAAGTCCCTCAACCTCCTTCTAGCTGACATGCATACGGTACCATGTGGCAAAGGGACAGCGAAAGTGGGCTTGAGATCCAGGCTGCATCTTTCTTTTCAGTAGCAAATGAATAAGGCCCACTATCTGAGTCTTTGCCCCAAGACAGTCAATGAACTGACTCCAATTAATTTATCCATTTCTTTTCTTTTCTTTTTTTTTTTTTTTTTTGAGACGGAGTTTTACTCTTGTCATCCAGGCTGGAGTGCAATGGTGCAATCTTGGCTGCCTGCAACCTCCGCCTCCTGGGTTCAAGCAATTCTCCTGTCTCAGCCTCCACAGTAGCTAGGATTACAGGTCCCTGCCACCACGCCCGGCTAATTTTCATATTTTTTTTAGTAGAGATGGGGTTTCACCATGTTAGCCAGGCTGGTTTTGAAACCCTGACCTCAGGTGATCCACCCACCTTGACCTCCTGAATTTATCCTGGCTGAATTTATCTGTCTCTAATGGTCATACTGCAACTGAATGGACAAAAAACCCATGATAAAAATCAATAAACTACTAGAAGCTTCAGTGGTTTGATAATTTTCATTTCTATATTCTGGAATGGGGAGTGGGTAAGAAAGCTGTTTTCCTGTTCGGACAGTCCCTGCCTTAAATAATACATAATGCTTTCCTGGAAAATGTTCTGGAAAGAGGAATGCCTGAGATTTGAATTTTATACTTAAATGTTTTATTTGGTGGGGGAAGGAGAAGTAAGGGAGGAAAGGAAGGAATTCAATCCAGAGAGCTAGAAAAAAAAATTATGAAGCCTCAAAGGTGATATAAATGCTTAACTTGATTTTACATCTGAATGTTATACACTGTATGCAGATATTTAAACTATTAAAAACAGATTACATTTTAAATATTGGCAATCAAAGTTAATTTTTTGGTGTAACCTTGCAACTCAAAATCCTTGTTCATTGAGTTTACTTGAAATGATAGTTGGCATATTCCTTCTCTCAGCGTTCATAAAGTACCAAGGAGTAAGAGGATGGGGCAGAGAGAGATACCTGCATATTGGCATTTACTGTAACATCTTTATTCCCATTTGGTTTCCAATTGCCAAACCATGAAGATCATGTTTATGACTCCATGTCCCAAAAGGAAAGCCTCTCCAGGCTCTCAGCTACTCCTTTTTCCCTCTCAGGGGCCAGTGGACACATTCATCCATTCTCCCATGCCACTGTGGGTCCATGGGAATATTGTCTCAGACCCTCTCTGCCTGGCCCTGCCATACAAACATTTCTTCTCAATGTCTACACTTCAAAAGGTACAGAAGCTCTAGCAGGTTGGGCCACTAGATTCCTCCCTCAAAATTCACCAGACTCAAAGCTCACTTCTTCTCTGACTGTTTTCAGTTTACAAGTCTAAGGCATTTTTTTCTAGTCTTTAAGAGAAAAGCAGGCACTGAAAAAACTGGCTCTGACTGATCACATATTCTCATATGTCTGTGGCTAAGGCCTGAGTTTATTCTCTGGGTTATTTTCTGAATTTATTCTCAGGATGGTTCTAGCATTTGAAGTTCAAAAGCTTTTTAGTCACAAAGGTTTTATCTCTGCCTTGAGTTTCCAAAACATATTTTAAACCCTAAAAGCCAAGGATTGACTTCTTTGGTGTCTGCACTATGCTGCAACAACCCTATCCTGAGGCATGGCTCCCAAGAGGTCAAGTTGGAACTGGGAAGGACCCCCAGGTTAAAAAATATACATTATCTGGAAAAAAAACTGATATATCAAAATAATATTCTGCTACATATAATTGTAAAGATCCACACATTTGTTCCATCACTGCACCTCATTTTTAGCCACAAGCTTTGCCAATGTATTTATAACATTTTGTACATGTGTTTTAAGTTTGATTGTTTTCTTTTAAAATTGAACACAGTTGTCAGATCTGCTTAAATTCGATAAGCATCAAAATTTACTGTTTTGGGCATACTAAATGATACCTTCCTTTGATGCAATTGAAAAATCATTAACGTCAGCACTTTATTTTTCCATTTTCCACTACACTTTTATAAATAAGGGCAAATATGCAACAAAATGTTCAAGTTACTGCACAGACATTGCCATATTTAGATGGCAACACTGCTAAAATGAAACTATTGGCTGGCAGACAGCAGTAACATAATGTGACTTGAAATAGTTATTTGTCTACTAAAATAAGAAAGTCAAAATTTGGTATAGAAAAGAAGTTTAGAAGTGTTTATGTATAGTACATGGAAATAACAGTCATATAAAAGCTAATGACTACCTGCATTTTGATTAATTTTTGTTCATCTTCACCTATCTCCATATTCCATAAATATAAACAATTATAAAAATATTTATTTATAACAGCTTTATTTAGATACAATTCACATACCATTAAATTCACCCATTTAAAGTATATAATTGAGAGGCCAAGGCCGGTGGATAACCTGAGATCAGGAGTTTGAGACCAGCCTGGCCAACATGGTGAAACCCCATCTCTACTTAAAATACAAAAATTAGCTGGATGTGATGGTGGGTACCCATCCAACTACTCGGAAGGCTGCTACTTGGGAGGCTGAGGCATGACAATCACTTGAACCTGGGAGGCAGAGGTTACAGTGAGCTGAGATAGCACCACTGCACTCTGGCCTGGGCACAAGAGCAAAACTCTGTCTCAAAAAAATACATAAAAATAAAGTATACAGTTTAATGATTTTTAGTGTATTTACAGAGCTCTGCAACCATCACCACAATCAATTTTAGAAAATTTTCTTTTTTCTTTAATTTATTACACTTTAAGTTCTGGGTTACATGTGCAGATCATGCAGGTTTGTTATATAGGTATACACGTGCCATGGTAGTGGTTTGCTTCATCCTTCACCCATCATCTACATTAGGTATTTCTCCTAATGCTATCCCTCCCCAATCCCCCACCCCCGTCTATTCCTCCCCTAGCCCTCCATCCCCCAGGCCCCAGTGTGTGATGTTCCCCTCACTGTGTCCATGTGTTCTCATTGTTCAACACCCACTTATGAGTGAGAATATTCAGTGTTTGGTTTTCTGTTCTTGTGTCAGTTTGCTGAGAATGATGGTTTCCAGATTCATCCATGTCCCTGCAAAGTACATGAACTCATCGTTTTTTATGGCTGTATAGTAACCCATGGTGTATATGTGCCACATTTTCTTTATCCAGTCTATCATTGATGGTCATTTGAGTTGGTTCCAAGTCTTTGCTATTGTGAACAGTGCTGCAATAAACATAAGTGTGCATGTGTCTTTATAATAGAATGATTTATAATACTTTGGGTATATACCCAGTAATGGGAGTGCTGGGTCAAATGATATTTCTTTTTCTAGATCCTTGAGAATCGCCACACTGTCTTCCACAATGGTTGAATTAATTTACACTCCCACCAACAGTGTAAAAGTGTTCCTATTTCTCCAAATCCTCTCCAGCATCTGTTGTCTCCTGATTTTTTAATGATCACCATTCTAACTGGCATGAGGTGGTATCTCAATGTGGTTTTGATTTGCATTTCTCTAATGACCTGTGATGATGAGCTTTTTTTCATATGTTTGTTGGCTGCATAAATGTGTTCTTTTGAAAAGTGTCTGTTCATATCTTTTGCCCACTATTTGATGGGGTTGTTTGCTTTTTCTTGTAAATTTGTTTAAGTTCTCCATAGATTCTGGATATTAGCCCTTTGTCTGATGGGTAGATTGCAAAAACTTTTTCCCATTCTGTTGGTTGTCAGTTCATGCTATTGATAGTTTTTTGGGTTTTGTTTTTGTTTTTGTTTTGCTGTGCAGAAGCTCTTAAGTTAATTAGATCCCACTTGTCTATTTTGGCTTTTGTTGCCATTGCTTTTGGGGTTTTAATCATGAAGTCCTTGCCCATGCCTATGTCCTGAATGGTACTGCCTAGGCTTTCTTCTAGAGTTCTTAGGCTGTTAGGCCTCATGTTTAAATCTTTAATCCATCTAGAATTAATTTTTGTATAAGGTGTAAGGAAGGGATCCAGTTTCAGCTTTCTGAATATGGCCAGTCAGTTTTCTCAACACCATTTATTAAATAGGGAATCCTTTCCCCATTGCTTGTTTTTGTCAGGTTTGTCAAAGATCAGATGGTTGTTGTTGGGTGGCGTTCCTTCTGAGGCCTCTGTTCTGTTCCATTGTTCTATATCTCTGTTTTGGTACAAGTATTATGCTGTTTTGATTATAGTTGCCTTGTAATATAGTTTGAAGTCATGTAGCATGATGCCTCCAGCTTGTTGTTGTTGTTGTTGTTGTTGTTGTTGTTGTTATTTGCTTAGGATTGTATTGGCTATGCAGGCTCTTTAAACTCTCAATAAACTAGGTATCGATGGATCGTATCTCAAAATAATAAGAGCTATTTACAATAAACCCACAGCCAATATCATACTGAATGGGCAAAAACTGGAAGCATTCCCTTTGAAAACTAGCACAAGACAAAGATGCCCTCTCTCACCACTTCTATTCAACATAGTATTGGAAGTTCTGGCTAGGGCCATCAGGCAAGAAAGAAATAAAGGGTATTCAAATAGGAAGAGAGGACATCAAATTGCGCCTGTTTGCAGATGACATGATTGTATATTTAGAAAACCCCATTGTCTCAGCCCAAAATCTCCTTAAGCTGATAAGCAACTTCAGCAAAGTCTCAGGATACAAAATCAATGTGCAAAAGTTGCAAGCATTTCTGTACACCAATAATAGACAAACAGAGAGCCAAATCATGAGTGAATTCCCATTCACAATTGCTACAAAGAGAATAAAATACCTAGGAATACAACTAACGAGGGATGTGAAGGACCTCTCCAAGGAGAACTACAAACCACTGCTCAAGGAAATAAGAGAGTACGCAAACAGATTGAAAAACATTCCATGCTCATGGTTAGGAAGAATCAATATAGTGAAAATGGTTATACTGCCCAAAGTAATTTACAGATTCAATGCTATCCCATCAAGCTACCAGTGACTTTCTTCACAGAATTGGAAAAAACCACCTTAGGCTTCATAGGGAACCAAAAAATAAAATTTTCATTATCCCAAAAAGAAACCCTGTACTCTAGCTACCATCTGCCACCAATCCCTCTATACCCTGCAGTTCTTCACAATCACTAGTCTACTTTCTGCCATAATAATTTGCCTATTTTGACATTTTACATAAATGGAATCACAAAATATGTGTCAGAGATGGGTTTCTTTCACTTAACAAAATGTTTTTACGTTTATCTATGAAGTATCTGGTATCAGTACTTCATTCCTTCTTATGGCTGACTAATAATCCATTGTATGGATATATGGATATACTACATTGTATTCATTTATTTATCAGTTAATAGATATTTCAATTGTTTCTACCTTTCAACTATTGTGAACAATACTGCTATTAGCATTTGTGTACAAATTTTTGCATGAACATATATTTTCAATCCTCTTGGTTATATATCTAGGGAAGGCACTGCTGGGCCATAGGGAAACTCTATGTTTAAACTTTTGAGAAATCGTCAGACTGTTTTCCAAAGTGGCTGCATCATTTTATATTTCCATCAACAGGGTATGAGGGTTTCAATTTCCCCACATCCTCACCAACACTTGTTATTATCCATCTTTTATTATTATAGCCACCCTAATTGATATAAAGTGGTAGCTCATTGTGGTTTTTATTTGCAAATTCCTGATAACTAAAATCTCAAGCACCTTTTCATGTGCTTATTGGCCATTTCTATATCTTTTTTGGAAATAACTGTCTATTCAGATCCTGTGCTCATTTTTAGTTGGGTTATTTGTCTTTTTTTTTATTGACTTGTAAGAGTTCTTACACAATCTAGATAAAAATCCTCTAACAAATATATGATTTTGAAATATTTCTCCCATTGAATAGATTTTCTTTTCATTCTTTTGTTAATGTTCTTTGATTTTTATCTATAAAAATCATAGCAATTTATCTATTGCTACGGACAGAATTGTGCCCCCAACCTCGAAAATTCATCTGTTGAAGCCCTAATCCCCAGTGTAATGGTATTTGAAGATAGGGCCTTTGGGAGATTATTAGATTTAGAATAGGAAATGATGGTTGTGCCCTCAGGATGGGATTAGTGCCTTTGTAAGAAGAGACACCAGAAAACTTGCTCGCTCTCTCTCTTCACTATGTGAGGACACAGTGAGAAGGTCTGCAAGTTAGGAAGAAAGCCTTCATGAGAACGCAACCATGCTAGCACCTGATCTCAGATTTCTAGCCTCCAGAACTAGAAGCCAATTAATTTCTGTTATTTAAGCCACTCAGATAATGATACTTTGTCATAGCAGCTCACGCTAAGACATCTATTTTTTTTCTTTTGTTTCTAATGCTTTGGATGTCATACCCAAAAATCTGTTACCAAATCTAAGGTCATAAAGATTTACCCCCAATATTTTTTTCTAACAGATGTATGGTTTTAGGACTTACACTTAGGTCTTTGATCTATTTTGAGTTAGTGTTTATATACAGCATGAGGCAGGGATCAAATTTCGTTATTTTGCATTGGATATCCGGTTGCCTCCACACCATCTGTGGAAGAGTCTGTTCTCTCTTCACGTCAAAAATCAACTGGGGCCGGATGCGGTGGCTCACACCTGTGATCCCAGCACTTTGGGAGGATAAGGCAGGTGGATCACTTGAGGTCAGGAATTTGAGACCAGTCTGACCAACACGGTGAAACCCTGTCTCTACTAAAAACACAAAAATTAGCCAGGTGTGGTGGCACGCACCTGTAATCCCAACTACGTGGATGTCTGAGGCAGGAGAATCACTTGAACCTGGGAGATGGAGATTGCAGTGAGCTGAGGTCACGCCACTGCACTCCAGCCTGGGAGACAGAGCAAGACTCCATCTCTAAATATATAAATGGCTGTAAATATATGGGCTTATTGTATTCCATTGAGCTATATGTCTATTCTTATGCCACTTCCATACTGTCTTAATTACTGTAGCTTTGTAGTAATTTAGAAGCATGGTAATCAACATTTTTAAAAAATAAAATAAAATTTGGAAGCATCAATCCTCCAACTTTGTTTTTCTTTTTCAAGAATGTTGTGGCTATTCTAGATCCTTTGAATTTCCATATGATTTTAGGATCAGCTTCTCCATTTTTGCTAAGAAGCCAGGTTTAATTCTGACAGGGACTGTGTTGAATTTGAAAATCAATTTGGGGAGTATTGCCATCTTAAAAATATTAAGCCAGGTGTGGTGGCTCATGCCTGTAATCCAAGCACTTTGGGAGGCAGAGGTGGGTACATCACCTGAGGTCAGGAGTTCAAAACCAGCCTGGCCAACATGGTGACACCCCGTCTCTACTAAAAAAAAAAAAAAAAAAAAAAAAAAAAAAAAATTAGCCAAGTATGGTGGCAGGCACCTGTAATTCCAGCTACTCTGGAGGCTGAGACAGGACAATCGCTTGAACCTGGGAGGCAGAGGCTGCAGGGAGCCAAGATCGCACCATTGCACTCCAGCCTGAGTGGATTGCCTGAGCTCAGGAGTTTGAGACCAGCCTGGGCAACACAGCAAAACCCTGTCTCTACTAAAATACAAAAAATTAGCTGGCCATGGCAGCACGGTGGCATGTGCCTGTAATCTTAGCTACTCAGCAGGCTGAGGCAGTAGAATTGCTTGAACCTTGGAAGCAGAAGTTGCAATGAGCCAAGATTGTGCCACTATACTGCAGCCTGGGCAACAGAGCAAGACGGTCTCCCAAAAAATATATATATATTAAACCTTTCTACTCATGAACATGAGATGCCTTTAATTTATTTAGATTGTCTTTTATTTATTTCAACAATGTTCTGTAGTTCTCAGAAATTAAACTTTACTTTCGTTAAATTCGTTCTTAAGTATTTTTGCTGCATAAGTTGAATTGTTTTCTTAATTTTATTTTCCAAATGGTCATTGTAAGTGTATAGAAATGCAGCTGAGTTCTAACAATTTTATTGAGATAATTCATATACTAGGCCAGGCACAGTGTTTCACAACTGTAATCCCAGCACTTTGGGAGGCCAAGGCAGGAGGATCACTTGCAGCCTGGAGTTCATGATCAGCCTGGGCAATATAGCAATACTCTGTCTCTATTTTTTAAATATGCATTTAGCTTCAAAGGAAAAAAATATAGGCCAAGCATAGTGGCTCACACCTGTAATCCCAACACTTTGGAAGCCAAGGCAGGAGGATCCCTCAAGCCCAGGATTTCTAGATAAGCCTGGGCAACATGGCAAAACCCCATCTCTATAAAAAAAAAAAAAAATGCAAAAGTACAGGCAGGTGGTACATGCCTAGAGTCCCAGTTACTTGGAAAGCTGAGGAGAGAGGATCGCTTGAACCCAAGAAGGTTGAGACTGCAGTAAGGCATGATCATGCACTCCAGACACTCCAGCCTGGGCAATGGAGCAGGACTGTCTCAAAAGAAAAAATAGTGACTAGGTGCTATGACTTATGCCTGTAATCTCAACACTTTGGGAAGCCAAGGTGGGTGGATTGTTTGAGCCTAGGAGTTTGAAACCAACCTGGGAAACATGGTGAAACCCCATCTCCACAAAAAAATCCAAAAAAATAGCTGGACATGGTGGCACACCTGTAGTCATAGCTACTCGGGAGGCTAAGGTGGAAGGATCACTTGAGACCAGGAGTTGGAGGCTGTAGTGAGCCGTGATTGGGCCACTACACTCCAGCCTGGTCAACAGAGTGAGACCCGGTCTCAAAAATAAATATACAAATAAAAGAAAAAGAAAAATAATTCACATACCATACAATCCATACATTTAAAGTGTACAAGTGAATGGAAGAAATACAACTGATTCCTGTATATTCTGCATCCTGCAGACTTGCCAAGCTCATTTATTAGTTCTAACAGTTCCCTAGGATTTTCCATATACAAGATCATGTTGCTTGTGAACAGATAGTTTTGCTTTTCCCTTTTCAACTTGGATTCTTTGTTTGTTTGTTTATCTGTTTTGGCCAAATTGCCCTGGATAAAAACTCCAGTACAATAGAGGTGGTGAGAGCAGACATTCTATTCTGATTTTAGTGGAAAAGAATTTAGTCTTTTACTATGAAATATGATGTTAGCTGTGAATGTTTTTGTAGATGTTCTTTATCAGGTTAAGAAAATTCTCTTCTATTTCTAATTTATTGAGTGTTTTTATCATGAGAGCATGTTAAATTTCAGCGAATTTTTTTTCTGCATCTATGAGGACACACCTATTATTTTTGGTCCTATTGTTTGATTTTGAGATGTTAAACCAACCTTATAATAAATCACTATGGCCAGGTGCGGTGGCTCACGACTGTAATTCCAGCACTTTGGGAGGCCGAGGTGGGAGGATCACCTGAGGTCAGAAGTTTGAGACCAGCCTGGCCAACATGGTGAAACCCCATGTCTACTAAAAATACAAAAATTAGCCAGGCATAGTGGTGGGCACCTGTAATCCCAGTTACTCGGGAGGCTGAGGCATGAGAATCACTTGAACCCAGGAGGTGGGAGTTGTAAAAAGCCAAGATTTCACCACCACACTCCAGCCTCGGGGATAGAGCAAGTCTTTGTCTCCAAATAAATAAATAAATAAATAAATCACTGGGATACATCTAACATGCTCATGGCGTACAAGCATTTTTATATATTGATATATGCTGTTTGCTAGTATTTTATTGAAGATTTGGGAGTCTGTCTTCTCGTTTGGGTTGTTCGTTTATTTGGGGGAGGGTCTTAAGACAGGGTCTTGCTCTGCCACCCAGGCTGTAGTGCAGTGGTGAAATCACGGCTCACTGCAGTCCCTACTTCCCAGGATCAGATGATCCTCCCACTTCAGCCTCCCAAGTAGCTGGGACTATAGGTGTGCACCACCACACCCAGCTAATTTTTTTTTTTGGTAGAGGTGGGGGTCTCACTATGTTGTCCAGGCTGGCCTTGAACTCCTAGGCTCAAAGCCGTTCCCTCAAGTCAGCTTCTTAAAGGGCCAGGATTATAGGTGTGAGCCACTATACCCAGCCAGGGTTTATATTCATAAGGATATTGGTCTGCAGTTTTATTTGTATGTCTTTTCTTATTTTGGTATCAGGATAATACAGACCTCATAGCATAAACTGAAAAGTGTTCATCCTTTTTTTTGGAAAAGTTTATAAATATTTCTATTAATTCTTCTTTAAATGTTTGCTACAATTTAACAGAGAAGAAATCTAGGCCTGAATTGTTGTTGTTGTTGTTGGCAGCTTTATATTACTTGTTCAATATTTTTACTTGATACAGATCTATTCAAACCTTCCATTTCTTCTTGAGTTACCTTTGATAATTTGTCTCTTTCCAAAGATTTATTCATTTTATCTAAATTACCTAATTTATTGGCATATTACTGTTCATAGTATTATGTTATAATCCTTTTAATTTCTATTAGGTCAGTAGTGATGTCCATTTTTCATTTCTGATTTTAGCAATTTGAGTCTTCTCATTTTCTCTTGGTCACTCTAGCTAAAACGTTTGTTGATTTTGTTGATATTTTCAAGGAATTGGCTTTTGGGTTTGTTGATTTTTTTCTCTATATTTTTTATTATTTATTTCATTAATTTCCACTCTAATCTTTATTATTTCCTTTATTCTGCTTACCTTAGGTTTGGTTTGCTTTTCTTTTACTTTAGTGTCTTAAGGTAGAAGTTTAGTTTATTGCTTTGAGATCATTCTTCTTTCATAATATAAATATTTATAGCTAAAAATTTTCCTTTACAGCTTTAGTTGTATTCTGTAAGTTTAGTTATATTTTTTCTTAATTTTTTTTTTAGACAGGGTCTTATTCTGTTTCCCAGGCTGGAGTGCAGTAGCACAATCATAGCTCATTGCAACCTCGATCTCTTGGGCTCAAGCAATTCTCCACCTCAGCCTCCTGAATAGCTGGGACTATAGGCATGCCCCACCACTGCCCAGCTAAACTTTTTTATTTTTGGTAGAAACAAGGTCTTGCTAAGTTGCCTAGGCTGTTCTTAAACTCCTGAACTCAAGCAATCCTCCCACCTTGGCTTCCCAAAGTGCCAGGATTACAGGCATGAGCCACCATACCTGGCTATTTTGTCTTAGTTTTTATTCATCTCAATGAATTTGCTAATTGCTCTTGTTTTTTGTGTGTGTTTTTTTTATTTTTTGTTTGCTTGTTTTTGAGACAGGGTCTTACTATGTTGCCCAGACTGACCTCAAACTCCTCAGCTCCAGTGATTCTTCCAATTCAGACTCCCAAGGAGCTGGGACTACAGGCACATACTGCACTCAGCTTCTCCCGATACTCTACTTTAACCCACTGGTTTTTAGTGTGTTAACTTCCATGTGTTTGTGAATTTCTTATATTCAGTTGTTGATTTCTCATTTCATTCCATGCAGTTGAAGAACATACTTTGAAGCATTTCAATCCTTTTAAATGTATTGAGCTTAGTTTTATGGTCTAACATATGGTCTATCCTGAAGAATGTTTCATATGCACTCGAGAAGAATTTATATTCTGCTACTCCTAGAGTATCTGTTAGAATTAGTTGGTTTATAGTGGTCAAGTCTTCTATCTCCTACTGATCTTCTGCCTATTTGTTCTATCTATTGCTGAAGATATTGAAGTCTCCAAGGACTATTATCAAATTATCATCTCTTCTTTTATTTCTGTCAGTTTTTGTTTCATGTATTTTGGCATGCTATTAATAGGTGCATATATATTTATAATTGTTATGTCTTCCTGATAGATTGACCCTCTCATTATTACAGAATGTCCTTCTTTATCTCTAGTAACATTTTTATTTTAAAATTTATTTTATCTGACCTTATTATGGCCACTTCAGATACCTCTGAGACTCTGTTCATTTTTCTTCATTCTTCTGTCTTTGGATTTCATAATCTCTGCTGACCTGTCTTCAAGTTCAATTTTCTCCTCTGCCAGTTCAAATCTACTGTTGAGCCTCTCTGGTGATTTTTTTTTTATTTCAGTTACTGAATTTTTTAACTCCATAAAGTCTACTTGATTCTTTTTATAGTTTCTACCTCTTTATTGATAGTCTCTGCATAATGAAATATTGTAATCCTATCTTCTTTTACTTCCTTAAGCATGGTTTCCTTACTTTGATAATGGCTACTTAGAAATCTTTGTTAAGTCTGACATCTGTCCCTCTCACAAGTAGTTTCTGTTGACTGATTTTTATCCTGCATATAGATCACACTTTCCTGTTTCCTTGACATTACTGTTGAAAACAAATGCTTCCGATAATATAGTGTAGAAGTTCTGGCTATCAGTCCCCTCCTTCTGCCACCAAGCTTGTTATTATTGTATGCCTGTTTGTACATTGTCTGGCTGGACTATTTTAGTGAAGTCTGTTTCCTTCACACCGTAAAGCCTCTGATGTTTCTCAGAGGGTGCAACATTGGGCGTATGCACAGCCACCCTAGGATGTCAGTCATGTTATTTTAGCAGGACTCTTTTCTGCTGCTTCTTCCATTGATCACTCCCAACTCTCAGGCTTCACTAATTGTCAGCTGATTGCTCTATTGTTTATAACAATGTCCTAGGACATAAATTGCTCCACAGCTAATCCAATTAAATTAGGACTTCTTTGCAGAGTTCATTTTTGAGATGCATGTTTAAGGTTTGTTCTGTCCCCAGGAAGGCTCTTCTTAGCTAACCTTTTCCCTGACTCTCTTTGGTAAACTAGTTGGTCAATGGGTTAGCTTGTATCTGTCATAAAGCCACCAGCTGCCTCTTAATTGCTTTCTAATGAAACTGCCATTGTTTGAGAGAACCCTTAGACTTGAACTTCCCTACATCCTGTGTCAAACTTCGTTCCTTACACAAAGACTTTGGATTTCTTTGTTTAGAGCCTGCCTCTCCCACTAGGAAAAATACCAGAGCCACAGTTCCAGAGCTGAGGGCTGTGGATAGAAATGAATGGTGTGCTTCTCTCTGGGTAACAGCTCTGCTGTAGGCAAACTAATTTTTCCATCCTCTGACCTCCCCTCACTCTGCTACTTGACTCTAAGTCCCCATTTGTCCTTGCTGTATTCAGAATTGAGCTCAGTTCTACACTAAAGTCTCTTTCATCTTTACTTTCAGTAAAGTCCTTACTGACTCTAGTGTCCTGCTCCATTTAACACTCCTCACACTAATGTTCCAGAAGTGAAATCCCACAAAACAATTTTTTGAACACTCTATGTCATATATAGTTTCTAAGTCCGTAAACTATGGAATTAAAAATGTACAAATTGTCAAATGTGTTACTTGAGTATCACATGTATTAGTAGTATACTTCTAGGGCATTACATAATGTATTACATTTCTTTTCATTTCATTCCAAATCCCCATCCTGAGTCCATCTCTCACAAAGACTTTTCCTTGTGGGTTTTTTTGGGTTTTCTTTTTGAGATGGAGTCCCACTCTGATGCCCAGGCTGGAGCGCAGTGGCACAATCTCAGCTCACTGCAACCTCACCTCCCGGGTTCAAGCAATTCTCTTGCCTCAGCCTCCCAAGTAGCTAGGACTACAGGTGTGCACCACCATGCCCAGCTAATTTTTTGTATTTTTTTACTGAAGACAGGGTTTCACCATGTTGGCCAGGGTAGTCTAGAACACCTAACCTCAAATGATCTGTCTGCCTCAGCCTACCAAAGTGCTGGAATTACAGGCGTGAACCACTGTGCTTGGCCATGATTTTAAAGCCTCTAGAATTTTACATGTCTGCTACTATTATCTCTAAAACAGTTCTGTGGGTCTCTTACCTGTCTTCTCAGCACACTGTCAGCTACCAGAGGCACAGACATACAGTTCAATTCATGTTAGTGGTTGGCTCAGCAGCACAACAGTGTTAAGTAAATAAAAATACAGCAAATATCTGAGACTTACCAATGGGCATGGCATAATCCTGCTCAAAGACAAGAGTCTAGACCCCCTAAGTGAGCTCTGCATTCTTCAGTACATGCTAATAATCCTAGGTAGCAACAGGGAATAAAAATGGAAGCATTACCCCATATAACTCATCATAATTTAAAAATATATACAACTGTGCTTCTCCCACATATATGCAAAATATAGGCAAAATGATTTTCAATGAAACATTATTTGATGAAGCAAAAATCAGAAATAACAAAAACATACATCAATAGGGGAAATATCAGATAAATTTAGTGGGGCCATATAACAGAATATTATCCGTAGGGACGGATATGGGCAGATGTTCAAATCATACTATTGAGATTGAAGAACAATACACACAGAATCATCATTATTTATTTAAAGAAGGAAGGAAGGCAAGAAAAGAAGGAGGGAGGGAGGAAGAAAGGGAGGGAAAGAGTAAAGGAAAGGAAGAAAGGGAAGGAAGGGAGGAAGGAAGGGAAGGAAGAAGGAAAGAAGGAAGGAGGAAGGAAGGGAAGGAGGGAGGGAGGGAGGGAGGAAGGAAGGAAGAAGGGAGGGAGGGAGGGAGAGAAGGAAGGAGAGAAGGAAGGAAGGAAGGATGGAAGGAAGAAAAGAAAAGAAAGAAAAAAGGAAAGAAGGAAGGAAGAAAAAGGAAAGGAAGGAAGAGAAGGAGAGAGAGAAGAGAGAACAGGAAGAAGGGAACTGTGCATGTAAAAGTATCTATATTTATGCCTATAAATATATAGGAGGGAAATATTAACAGCAAATATTTCTCTGTGAAATGCAAAATTGGAAGTGGAGATGCAGAGGGAAAGGGAAGCCTTTGATGCTTTATTTACTTCTATGTTGTTTGAATTTCCTATTCATTAAAGTAATAACTAAAAAATAAATATATTTTTTTAAAAAGCAACTAAATAGGAAAGAAAACGCACTGATACCAGGAAGAACTGAGTTGGAAATTCAGCTCTGCCACTTACTGGGTGACCTTGTACAACTCTGTCCTCTCTGCCTCAGCTTCATTGTCGCTACAGTAGAGATGGGCATCAACCTCCTAGAATGCTGTGTATGAGAAGGCTTCTTCTATCAGTCTCTGGCACACAGTTGGTACTCAGTAAATCTTAGTAAATGTTCTCTTCTCTTCTGAATAGATTATTGTGTATTGGGATTTGAGGAGCACTGGGAACACCTCCTCCTACCATTGGCACTACACCAAATACTACTAATCATAACAAAAACTACTATTTATTAACTTTGCACCATGTGTCTGTTACTCTTCCAAGTGCTTTACAGGCTTTCTCTCATTTAAACCACACAATAACCTTATGAGATAGACAGCATTATTATCCCCATATTATGAATAAAAATAGTTAGAATTTATAATCAAGTTTTCTTTTTTTGAGACAAGCTTTTGCTCTGTCGCCCAGGCTGGAGAGCACTGGTGCCCTCTTGGCTCATTGTAGCCTCTGCTGCCCAGGTTCCAGTGATTCTCATGCCTCAGCCTCCCCAGCAGCTGGGATTATAGGTGCGCCATGCCCAGCTAATTTTTGTATTTTTAGTAGAGACGGGGTTTCACCATGTTGACCAGGCTGGTCTTGAACTACTGACCTCAAGTGATCCACCCTCCTCGGCCTCCCAAAGTGCTGGGATTATAGGCATGAGCCACCATGCCTGGCCTAGAATCAAGTTTTGATGTCTCCAAAGTTTACATGATTAACAACTATACTTCATTCATTAACATTTTTTAAGACCTTGGCTGGGCACGGTGGTTCATGCCTGTGATCCCAGAACTTTGGGAGGCAGAGGTGGAAGTTTCACTTGAGCAGCCCAGGAGTTCAAGACCAACCTGGGCAACATAGTGAGACCCTGTTTCTACAAAAAATAAAAATTAAAAAAAAATTAGCTGGGCATGGTGGCTCCCACCTGTGGTTACAGATTCAGAAGGCTGAGGCAGAAGGATTGCTTGGACCCAGGAAGTTGAAGCAGCAGTGAGACATGATTGCACCACTGCTCTCCAGCCTGGGTGACACAGCAAGACCCTCTCTCAAAAAATTTTTTTAAATTAAAACTAAAAGAATTTAAAAGACCTTCATGTATGAGCAAATTGCTTTGTCAATTTAGACACCTGTCAGCCATATATAAATAGCTTTTCCAACACATTATTAGACAATAGCATTGAAAAATGTTGGCTAATTTGATAAGCCCAAAAAGTAGAAACACTTTATTGTTTTTATTTGCACTTATTTTATTACTGGCAAGAGTAAACAATTTTCCATATATTTATTTGTTCTATAGCTGCTTTTATTAATTATCTGTTCAAGTCTTTTGGCTATATATATGTGTATGTATATGACATATGTATATGTATATATCACCTTTGCATATAATGAACACATCTAATAATTTATCATATATGCTGAAAATATTTTGCCATTTTTTAATATCTCATTTTATTTTGTTTATGCAGGTGACTTTTAAATGCCTGTGTACTCTATCTTTTCCTTCTTGATTTACTAAATCATTTAGAAGTTTGTAAGTTATAAAACTGGAAGTACAAGCCACAGACTGAAAGAAAACATTTGCAAAACACTTATCTGATAGGTCAGTTGCTGTGGCTCATGCCCATAATCCTCACACTTTAAGAGGCTGAGGCAGGATGATTGCTCAAGCCCAGGAATGCAAGACTAGCCTGGGCAACATAATGAGACTATAGTCCCAGCTACTCAGGAGGCTAAGGCGAGATAATCCTTTAAGTCTACAAGGTCAAGGCTGCACTACAGACTGGTGACAGAGACTCTATCTGGAAAACACCTGGCTGTAGTGGCTCACGCCTGTAATCCCAGCCAGGCCAACACGGTGAAACACCATCTCTACAACAAATACAAAAGTTAGCCGGTCGTGGTGGCACATGCCTGAAATCCCAGCTACTCGGGAGGCTGAGGCAGCAGAATTGCTTGAACCCGGAAGGCAGAGGTTGCAGTGAGCCAAGATCACACCACTGTATTCCAGTCTGGGCAACAGAGCGAGACTGTTTCAAAAAAAAAAAAAATCCACTTATCTGATAAAGGATTGGTATTCAAAATATGTGAAGAACTCTTAAAACTTAATAAATTTTTTAAAAATTTAAAAATGGGCAAAGATCTGAAAACTTCACCAAAGAAGATATAAAGATGACAGAGATGCAGATGAAAAGATGCTCAGCACCATACATAATTAGGAAACTGCAAATCAAAGCAATGATGAGCAAGAAAACATGAGATTCCACCACACACCTATTAGAACTACTAAAATCCAAAACACTAACATTTACACCAAGTGCTGCAGAGGATGGGGAACAGCAGTAACTCTCATTCACTGCTGGAGGAAAAGGCAATTTCAGTTTACAAAGCTAAGCACAGACTTACCATATGACTCAGCAACTGTGCTCTGTACTAGTCTCACACTGCTACAGAGAAATATCTAAAAATGGGTAATGTATAAAGAAAAGAGGTTTAATTGTCTCATGGTTCTGCAGGCTGTACAAGCTTCTGCTTCTGGGAGGCCTCAGGCAACTTACAATCATGGTGGAAGGCAAAAGGGAAGCTGGCACATCTTACATTGCTGGAGCAGAGGACGACAGTGAAGGAGGAGGTGCTACACACTTTTAAACAACTAGATCTCATGAAAACTCACTCATTTTCATGAGAACAGCGAGGAGGAGATCTACCCCCATGATCCAATCACCTCCTACCAAGCCCCTCCTCCAACACTGGGGATTACAATTCCACATGAGATTTGGATTGGGACAGATATCCTTACCATCATGCTCTTTGGTATTTACTCAAATTAATTGAAAACCTATATTCTCACAAAAACCTGCACATGAATGTTTACAGCAGTTTTATTCATAATTGCTAAAATTTGGAAGCACTCATGATGGTTTTGGTTTTGTTTATCCAGGTAAATGGATAAACTGTGGTACAGCCATACAATGGAATATTATTGAGCAATAAGAAGAAATGTGCTATCAAACATGACAGGAAAGAGCCTTAAATGTTGTTGCTAAGTAAAAGAACCCAATCTGAACAGGCTACATATTCTAACCTTTCTGGAAAATTATTTAGTACTATATATCAAGAATCTTTAAAATGTTCATAATTTCTAACCCAGCAATTCCTCTTCTAAGGTAAAAATCCAGAAGAAAAATATTTAAGTACAAAGATGTTTATTACAGCATATGTATAATACTATACATAGGTATTACACGTAAGTATCCAACAAGTGAGCAAAAATTAAATAATGGTATATTCATTTAGTTAAATATCATGCAGCCATGAAAAAAATATGATTTGGAAGAATTAATTGGGAAATGTTATAAAACGATGTCAGGCAAAGAAAAGCAGGTAACTGTGTTGTATATATTATATCGTCTCTGTTATATTATTTTTAAAAATAGGAAAACACTAGATGGAAGGATGCTAGAATGTTCATAATAGTTGCCCCTGGATGGCAAGAACTAGGATTATAATTGACTTATCCTCTACTTAAAAAAATAAAAAATAAAAAAACCTTGCTGTACTTATTTATTTAAGGATGGGGTCTCACTGTCACTCTGGCTGTGCAGTGGTGTGATGATGGCTCACTGCATTTTCAACCTCCTAGGTTCAAGGGATCTTCCTGCCTCAGCCTGCCAAGTAGCTGGGAGTACAGGTACACGCCACCACACCCAACTAATTTTTTTTATTTTTTTGTGGAGACAGAGGTTTCACTATGCTGCCCATGCTGGTCTTGAACTTCCTAGGCTCAAGTAATCCTCCCACCTCAGCCGCAAAAAGTGCTGAGATAACAGACATGAGCCACTGTGCCCGGCCCTTTCTGAACTTTCTGATTTTTAATTAATTATTACATTTTTTGTTTATGGCTAGTAAAAAGAATAAATTAAAAGTTATTCAATATGACCTTCTCTGCTCTGTCATCAGTTTGTTTGCTTTTGCCGTTTTTTTTTTTTTTTTTGAGACAGAAATTCACTCACTCTGTCACTCAGGTTGGAGTGTAGTGGTGCGATCTTGGCTCACTGAAATCTCTGCCTCCTGCGTTCAAGCCATTCTTCTGCCTCAGCCTACCGAGTAGCTGGGAATACAGGTATGCACCACCATGCTCAGCTAATTTTTGTATTTTTAGCAGCAACGGGGTTTCATTTCACCATGTTGGCCCGGCTGGTCACGAATTCCTAACCTCAAGTAATCCGCCCACTTCAGCCTCCCAAAGTGCTGGAATTATAGGCATGAGCCACTGCGCCTGGCCCTGTCATTAGTTTTGAACCCCAAAGAAGTAGCTGGATCTGGTGAGATGTAAGCTTAACTCTGCAAACCTTTTTACTGTATCCTACTTAGAGGAACTTACAAGGCACTCTGACTCTGGACCGCTGGCTACTACACAGGAATAATACAGCTGGGATGCACACATGCAGAAGCACAAGACATCTTGCATGGTGGAAAGCCACACCTCCAGAAAAGGGAAAGTTCCAGTCTGAATTCGGGGAAGATGAGTACAGAAATAATTGCTGAGAGATGGACAGGAAGAAGGAGGGAAGTGTGGTGCTCTGGGGCATGACTTGGCTTTCTGAATTCAGAACTATACCTGGAAATGAAGGAGACCTGAGCCCATTGTCAGACTTGTGCTTCTCCATGAAGGGGCTTCGCTTTAGCCCTAGAGGAAGGTAGTGTTCTCTTTAGATAAGGACCAGGACTCCAGAGTTTGAACCCCTGTAGCAGGAGTTAAGTGTCTGGGAGCGGAAGATGAGACAGACTATGAAGATAAGCTGAGTCTTTAGAGCAGAACTTCTCAAATTTTAGTGAATTTTAGAATTACCAGGGAGATTATTTTTAAATTGGTGATACTGACACCAGAAATTCTAGGGTAGGACAAGAAATACTGCGTTGGTTTTTTTTAAAAAAAAAACAACCAAACAAGCAGCAGTAAAGGAATACTGCATTTTTATCAAGAAACGCTGCTGTCAAGTCTTTCTGATGCATTTAAATTGCAATGGCTTTAAAATTCTGGAGACTCTCAAATTGTGGGCAAAATACTATGTGTGTGCATTTTTCTGGAGCAGGTCCATAGCAATCATCAAATTCTCAAAGAGTTCCATAATTCAAGAAGGCTAAAATCTTTCCCCCCCCCCCTTATTCTCTCTTTAAGCTGCCCAATTACTTCTGCATTTTAATGGAGCACTGCTCTTTCCCTACTGTTAGTAATTACCGAATAAAATTGGTTTTCACCACTTTAATTTCCAGTTTGATTTATCTTTGACAACCATCCCC
>CAUYQU010074275.1:0-37073 GCA_963574635.1 Cheracebus regulus
GGTCACCATATTGATGCCGAACTTAGTGCGGACACCCGATCGGCATAGCGCACTGCAGCCCAGAACTCCTGGGCTCAAGCGATCCTCCCACCTCAGCCTCCCGGGTAGCTGGGACTACAGGCATGCGCCACCGCGCCCGGCTATATTGCCTTAAATTATAATCTGTTGATGCCATTAACAGATTTCTTACTGATATCTGTAAAAGGAATCAGGATATCTTAACTAATTTGGAGGCTATATAATGTAGTGGGAAGATTATGAATTTTGTTAACAAAAACGATTTGGGTTTTAAAAGAGAAACTTTATTATCCATATAATAAAAAGTTCAAGGTAGGAAAGCCTTTGGTTAATGTCTCAACAATGTTATAAATGCTTATCTTCCCACCTGTTCACTTTGACATTCTTGGTGTATGAATTCATTCACCTCATGGTCACAAGATGACTATAGCAGTTCCAGGCATCGTGTTGTCAGAAACTAATGTCAAGAGGCAGAAAAGAAAGCATTTCTTCCTTATGTTCTTTTGCTTCCAGGATGAGAAACTCCTAGATTTTCTGATATCCCATGCCAAACTCTGCAAAGAACCCCAATGTGATTTTGAGGAATCTACAACAGTGACAATGCCTTAGTGTAATGAATTCTAATTTTGTTATTTCAAATGATTTATAAAAGTTGTGTTATCCTTTCAAATAATGTAGGCATTACATTACAAGACATGTATAGTCTCTAAAATCCTGTCATTTTTACCTCCATTTATTTATTTATTTATTTTGAAATGTAGTCTTGCTCTGTCATACAGTCTGGAGTGCAGTGGCATGATCTCGGCTCACTGCAACCTCTCCTCCTCCTGGGTTCAAATTAGTCTCATGCTTCAGCCTCCTGAGTAGCTGGGATTACAGGCATGAGTCACTGCACCCGGCCTATTCATTTTGTTTTAAATAGGTTCACATAAATTTCTCGCAGTATGTTGATGCCATTCTAGATGCTAACGGTTGAGCAAAAACTGAGAGGTAAAAGGTCCCTTCCTTCTCCAAGTCACGTTGTTTATACTAGTTAATGTTAATTTCCTTAATAAGTTTCAAACTAGCGTGTTAACCCTGAAACACAAATGTTTCATTATACTATTTTTTCCTGTGTAGGAAATACCAAAACTCAAAGAAAATTCACTCTTTCGGTTGCCTTCCTCCACTTAATCACTAGATGGCACCCAAAGAACCTGTTTCCCTCCCTTTAACTGGAGATAAAATACAGCTGAAAAAGCAGCTCTTCATTGTATAAAAAGTCCAAAGTTTCTATTCTCTGTTCAATTTCTATTTTTTTATCTGTTATTTGGGCAAAGATGCACAGATGTTTTTATTATCATTTGGCACTTATGATACATTTTTTAGGCTTTTTAAGCCCACTACAGTTATGTAAAGGCCTTTCCTTCTCAGTAAGTCAGTTTTCCATTCCTTTATCTTACACAATAGTTATTTTCTTATTCCGATACTTACACTGCTCTTCTTCTTTAGAAACATTTGACTCATTCCCTTCTCTTGAGAATTAGTTATGAAGTGTCCTTCCTGGATTCCCTGTTCAACATTCTGCCACCATTGCTGTCAAAGTGTATCCTGAAAAATTCCCCAGTGCACTTCTGCCTTCCAGCTATTTTGGAGTTTCACAACATTTATATCTCCTTTAGGTGTTTATACCATAATAAAATCTAAGGAACCAAAATATGTACTCTTGCTTTCATGAAAAAGGATTTCTCATTTCCCAAACTTTGTTTTCAGAGAGAAAGAGAAAGGCTACAATACAAGAAATTATTTTGACTATGAGTCAAATCCCAACTCAGAATTATGAAATTCTTATTTTGTAATATTTTTCCCTCCAGATTCTGTACTAAAACTTGGGAAAACTCTTCTGTCCATATAATTAGTCAAGGAGTAACAGACTAATTATTTATTAAAATTATTTATGTAGGTATGGTCTTAAAATACATATTATGTAGATATGATCTTGAAATACACACATTTATGTAGGTGTGTAAAAGAGTGGGTGCATGTGCGTAAACCCAGCCTGAGAAACACAGTGAGTAATGAAAAACTTAGCTAGGCTTGGTGGTATGCACCCGTAGTCCTAGCTACTGCAGAAGCTGAAATGGGAGGTTGGCTTGAACCCAGGAGATTGAGGCTGCAGTGAGCCGTGATAGTGCCACTGCATTCCCTCCAGCCAGGGCGACAGAGCGAGACGCTGTCTCAAAAATAAATAAATCAATAAATGTGAGTAAACACAGAAACATATATGTAAAACACACACGTTACCTTTTCCTTTGTCACCCATGCCCTATGGCACTGCCACTCAATTTAGGAACAGAGCTCTTTGTGATACCTGGCTCTGCAGAACTTGAATCAAGGTCCTTGATTGACTTTCCCAAGCAGTTGTTTTTCCTTCCTAAAGATTATGCTCTGAGCTGAAAATTCATCCTTTTCCTATTGTATACGGACTGTAATTAAGGATGTTTCTCACAGGCAAAATATTCCTTGGATGCAGATGTTGCTTCTCCTGTGCTTTGTAAATAACACAGCCCTGCATGACTGAGGTGGAGGTAGAGTTTCCATACCCATTTGTTTGACAAACTCAATATACATGACATTCTTGCACCTTTTTATTTATTTGTGTGACCCATTATATATCCTGGAGGCTGAGAGATAGGCTTGCACTCAGGTTTTGAACTTGTTGAGTTGGTTTCTTCATCTCTCTTCTTCATTTATTAGAGAAGAGATTAGGCGACTACAGAGGTGACTATACTGCTCAATTTAGACAAATCCTTTAGAAAGCATAGGTGAAGCTTTTCTATAGCGCAAATACAATAAATTCCACTGATCTTATGTCTCTTTCTGTAATCAATTAGAAGGAGGAACTCTCCATGACTACAAACTCCCTCCAGCCAGGAAAATTTATCCATCAAGAACCTATTTTTATTTAGAAAATTCTCTAGAATTGTAGAAACTCTGAGTTGGAAGACATGTAAAGTAATATATAGATAGCATTGGTTATCAACCCAGCTATGCAACAGGACCCCTGGACAGTTACAAATTTCTAGGCTCCACCCTAGATTACTGACTCATAATTTCCAAAGGTAAGCCCAAGAATTTGGACTTTTCAAAGTAATCTTTCATTTAACTGCAGGCAATCCTCACCTTCATTCATGGGTTGGCATTTGAAAAAGACAAATCTAGACTTTAAAATTACTACCCATGGCAAGTTTGAATTTTTGTTTAATTGCTACCATATTTTGGCTAAGTTGTCTTTCAGGAATGGAAGAAGGAATGAGGTGTTTGTTTGTCTGTTTTGACTCCATTTAGAATAGTGCTGCTACTAATACATGCTTAAGACATTTTGTTCTTGTTTTGATTGTTATTTATTACTCAGGAAAAAAACATTTTTGTTTATTTTGAAAAATATTACTATTCTAATTTAAGATAAGAAAATTGAAGGTTACACAAATCAAATAACCTTATTCAAGGTAACAGAGCTGGTAAGTGTTAGAACTAAAATTCAAGTCCAAACCAGATTACTTCAAGCCCGTACTGCTTACACCTTAAGAAGCTACTTGAATACCTCAAGTGATGGCTGACATTACTGTTTTCAAAGCCAGGAATTTTTATCATTGGATACTTCTGATAAATAATAGTTACAGTGTGATGATGATTATGAAACAACTATTGAGCCACCATTTGTTGAATCCTTATCAAGGCCAGTTGCTACACTTAGCATTTGGCCTACACTGACTCATTTGATCATTATAACACTGCAAGTTATATATTATTTTTCCTACTTATCAGACAGGGAAATTGAGGTTCAGAGTGGTTAAACATCTTGCCAAGCTTATACAATTAGCACATAGGGGAAAAAATATTTAAACCCACGACTTTCTGACTTTATAATTTGCATGCTTAACCAGTCTGTTGAGCTGCCATTCATTTGAAAACTGCCCAACAGTGACCCAAAGCCTACATTACTGTAGCCTTTATGTACTGCTTTTGGTTTTTCTTAAGATGCTACAGAATAAAAAAACTTAGTTCTCTATGTCAAGTTAACTTTTTGGATATTCAGGAAAAGAAATAGTGTGATCATTTGTAGATTAATATCCAAGTTCCTTCAACAAATCCAGACAGTTGGTTGTGTCCCCCATCCCCTCTTTATGGCTTCATTTGGAGGCCTTCCACTACGGCAGTATTCTCCCATGGTGCTGGTCAACATCTTGGTCATTCGAACTGTGATCTTCCGAACTGTACCAGACTGCCCAAGGTTAGAAGCAGCAATAGGCCTAGTGGCGCTCTAGCTCATAGGCAAGAAGTGTTTCTAAACAGGTTGACAAAGAAAATTCATCATTTTAGTGCTATAATCTGTTTTCTGTCTTCTTTTCTTCTTCTTCTTCTTTTTTTTTTTTTTAATAGAGATGGTGTCTTGCTATGTTGCCCAATTTGGTCTCAAACTCCTGGACTCAAGCAGTCTACCTACCTCAGCCTCCCAAAGTGCTGAAATTACAAGCATGAGCCTGGCCTGTTTTCTGTTTTAAAAGGTAATATTGGGCTGAGTACAGTGGCTTATGCCTGTAATATCAACACTCTGGGAGGCCAAGGTGGGAGGATCACTTGAGGCCAGGAGTTTGAGACCAGCCTGGGCAACATAGCGAGACCCTGTCTCTACAAAAATTAAAATTAAAAAATTAGCTGAGGGGCAGGGCGTGGTGGCTCATGCCTTTAATCCCAGCACTTTGGGAGTCTAAGGCAGGTGGATTGCTTGAGCTCAGGAGTTCAAGACCAGCCTGGGCAACATGGTGAAACCCTATCTCTACTAAAAATATGAAAATTAGCTGGGCGTGGTGACATTCGCTTGTAATCCTAGCTACTTTGGAGGCTGAGGCATAGAAATTGCTTGAACCTGGAAAGCAGAGACTGCAGTGAGTCAAGATCACACCACTGTACTCCAGTCGGTGTGACAGAGTAAGACCCTGTCTCAAAAAAAAAAAAAGTTACCTGAACAGTGCCTTACACCTATAGTCCCAGCTACCCGGGAGGATCACTTGAGCCAAGGAATTTGAGGCTGCAGTGAGCTATGATTGCCAATGTACTACAGCCTGGGTGACAAAGGGAGACCCTGTCTCAAAAAAGCAAAACAGCCAGGGGCAGTGGCTCAGGCCTGTAATCCCAGCACTTTGGGAGGCCAAGGCGGGTGGGTGGATCACCTGAGGTCAGGAGTTCGAGACTAGCCTGGCCAACATGGTGAAACCTCGTCTCTACTAAAAATACAAAAATTAGCCAGGAATGGTGGCATGCACCTGTAATCACAGCTACTTGGGAGGCTGAGGCAGGAGAATCTCTTGAACTCGGGAGGCAGAGGTTGCAATGAGCCAAGATCATGCCACTCCATCCTGGGCAACAGAGCAAGAATCCATCTCAAAAAAAAAAAATAACATTATAAAGGAGTAGGTTTGTTTTGTTTTGCTTTTAATTACTTCTACCTTTGTAGTCTAAAGGTAGATTGAAGTAAATCAAGAATTAATATTTGGACTCAAGGCAGTGGCTCAGGCCTGTAATCCCAGCACTATGGGAAGCTGAAGCTGGTGGATCACCTGAGGTTAGGTGTTCAAGTCAAGACAAGCTTGGCCAACATGGTGAAACCCATCTCTACTTTAAAAATTGGCCGGGCACAGTGGCTCACGCCTGTAATCCCAGCACTTTGGGAGGTCAAGGCAGGTGAATCACAAGGTCAGGAGTTCAAGACCAGCCTGGCCAAGATGGTGAAACCCCATCTCTACTAAAAGTACAAAAATTAGCTGGGTGTGGTGGCGGGTGCCTGTAATCCCAGCTACTCAGGAGGCTGAGGTACAGAATTGCCTGAACCCAGGGAACGGAGGTTGCAGTGAGTCGAGATCGCACCACTGCACTACAGCCTGGGCAACAGAGCAAGACTCCATCTCAAAAAAATAAATAAATAAAATAATAAATAAAATAAATAAAAATGCAAAAATTCACTGGGCAGGATGACACACGCCTGTAATCACAGCTACTCAGGAGGCTGAGGCCCAAGAATCACTTGAACTCAGGCAGTGGAGATTGCATTGAGCCAAGATTGTACCACTACACTTCAGCCTGGGCAACAGAGTGAGACTTCATCTCAAAAAAAATAAAAGGATTAATATTTAAAATGTTTGTGCTAATTTCTTCATAAGCAATATTTGGTTCAACCTTAAATTTTTGAACTAGCAAAACAAGTAATTTCTTTAAAAGGAGAATACATATTTCATCCAGATGAGCTGTTGATAAAGAATATTTTGGTATATTTGGTATATTGGTGATAGATCAGTAACTTGGTTTTATTCTGACATCCATCTGCAAAGAAAAATGCCAGAATAGCCAACTAATATAAATCCTATCATTTCTTACTAAATTTTATTGAGTTCCCTTTATTTCTTGAAGACAAATAGATTACTGTCCACATTCCATAGTTTTTATTTTTAAGTGTTAAATTGCTGCCCAGGCAATTTCCCTTTGTTCATATGAATTCTCTTAATTAAAAATGTTTGTATTTTATATGTTCTGACAAATGAAAGATAAATTAAAAAGAAAAAAGGTTAGTATTTTATGTTATAGAAGAAAAATCTCTTTATCAGACATAATAATGTAGTCTTCCTTTTGAAAGTGTTAGCTTCATTATTTTAAAGTCATATGGAATTGACTCATACAGAATTGAATCAAATTGCTTTAATATTTGTATTATTAGTCATGAAGAAATAGTTCATAAACAAATGAAGTCATTTTTGGAAACTGGTGAGATATTGAGTAGGGGGAGATACCATGACATGATCCCATTTCAAGATGATCAGAAGGACTGGATGTACAGAACCAATCTACACTGGCTACCTTTTCATGAGGACTTCCACTAAACAATGAGAAAAATGTGTTCAGTAATACGAGCAGTGAAGAAAACATACTTGGTGGGACTGTCTCCATGCCTTATCTAAATAATATCTCATCTAATATCACTAAATTAAAAAAACTCTAAATTACTAACATAAAATCTCTGGAGTTTCTAGAATTTAATTGAGAGTTGAAGATCTGTAGCTCAGATTCTGGCAAGTCTGTTGCTGTTTATCTGATGTTTGAATTTAAAATTTGTTTTCAATTTATTTAAAAAGCATTTTTGGGCCGGCGCAGTGGTTCATGCCTGTAATCCCAGCACTTTGGGAGGCCAGGGCGGGCAGATCACTTGAGTTCAGGAGTTCGAGACCAGACTGGCCAACATGGTGAAAGCTTGTCTCTACCAAAAATTAGCTGGGTGTGGTGGTGCACACCTATAATCCCAGCTACTCAGGAGGCTGAGGCAGGAGAATAGATTGAACCCAGGAGGCAGAGGTTGCAGTCTAGCCTGGGAGCAAGACTCTGTCTCAAAAAAAAAAAGAAAAGAAAAAGAAAGAAAGCATTTTTGGCCTGGTGTGGTGGCTCATGCCTGTAATCTCAGCACTTTGGGAGGCTGAGATGGGTGGGTTACCTTAGTTCAGGAGTTTGAGACCAGCCTGGCCAATATGGTGAAATCCAGTATCTACTTAAATTACAAAAAAAAAAAAAAATTAGCTGAGTGAGGTGGCTGGCACCTGTAATCTCCCCTACTTGGGAAGCTGAGGCAGGAGAATCACTTGAACCTGGGAGGCAGAGATTGCAGTGAGTCAAGATCATGCCACTGCACTCCAGCCTGGGTGACAAGAGCAAAGCTTCACCTCAAAAAAAAAAAAGCATTTTTGTACTAGACACTCCAGGCCTTTCCTAACCCCTGCTGGTGGGTGGCTTTTGAGTTACCACCTCAACACCTGGTTTTTCAATTATTTTTTTCTAACAATATACTAAGGAATTTGATCTTCTAATTTGTACCTTTGATCCAACACCTCTGGGAATGGGCCCTGCCTTATCAACATTTCCCAACACCAACTCATCCCCCTCAACACAGAGTGATTAGTCCAGGGAGAAGCATGTAACTCAAAAAGAGCAGGTGAGGACGAGTAAATCCCAGTACTTACTTGGGAGCCACAGTGGACTCAAGAGCCATGAGGTGGGAGTTCTTGAAGGGTAGAGGCTAGAACCTCTGGGAGGCACGATGTGGTCCAAAGCCAATGCTTCAGAAAACTCAAGAGAGAAATAGAGAGAAATGGGAACAATGGTGATATTTATTAAGGTGTGGGACCAAGCTCTACTTCTGCCTCTACCTCTGGACTTCTGAGTCATGTGATCAAATAAATCCATTTATTATTTAAGGCCCCTTGATTCAGGTTTCCTATTACTTACGAATAACTCAACTTTTCTGAGCCTCAGTTTTCATCTGTAAAGGGATGTTAATATTACCCACCTCATCAGGTATTTTCACTGATTAAGTCAGATAACATTTGTAAAGTACATGGTATGTGCTGAGCAATCAGCAACTATTTAATCCTGTTTCCTTTTCTTTTCCTCATATCCTCTTACAAATTTCTGGGTACTGATGAGTCAGACCAATGCACCATCTATCCAGAAAATTTTCAGAGAAGGGAGTGGTGTAGGGTAAGAACTGAGGTCATGATCCTACAGGAAAGCCACAATCCCCAGTGGCTCTCCTGAGACCTGACTGGAACCTAGTCCTTTTTCCAGGGTGCTTTAGCCTTCAGACCTGTTGGTGTGTGTGTGGCAGAAAAACCCAGACAGTTCTTCAGGGTAAGTGGTCAAACAACGGGCTAGACAGACTAGATTTTTCTAAGAAGCGCAAGGCAGAGGGACAACCTTTAAACACAAATGAATGTACTGTTTTCCTGGGATATAAAGCTTGTGCAAGACAATAAATCTTGAGTGCAGATATTTAAAGATGAGTCTTGTTTTTGACGAGAAAAATTTTAAGGAATTACAAATCAGGAAGATGTTCAACCTGAACTATGATAAACTGTTCCATTTAACTGTGAGGTAGTTTTGTTGTTGTTGTTGTTGTTATTTGGTCATATAATTTTTTAAGAGGAGCTCATTCAAACCCTTACATAATAGACGAGTAGACCAAGGCCCGGAAGGGTGAGGTGGCTTGTTCAAACCCTTAGCTAAGGCAGAGCCAGGATTGCTGACTCACAGTCTAGTGTTCTTTAAATAGATGTGCTCCATCCCAGTCTCTGCTTAACAAACTCCATTTCACCTTCCATGACAAACCAAGTGTCTGACAGACACATAAACACCCATCAAGTCTAACAAGCATAGCCAGTTTTCCCAAAGGTAGCACAATTGTCATCTGTGAGTCAGCATCAGGCCCATGGACGCACTTCCTGATGGTGCACAGGAACCCAGCAAGTCACGTAACAGGGCACAGCTGCCATCTACAACGGGGTTTTACAACCTCAGCACTCTTGAAATTTTGATGAAATTATTATTAAACAGCAAAGGGGAAAGTGGAGGGAAGAGGGGGTGCATTATAAGTTGCTTAGTGGCACTCCTGGCTTTGATCCACTAGATACCAGCAGCAGCTTTCCAGTTTTGACAACTAAAAATGTCTACAGATATCCTGGAGGAGGAGAGCAAAATCAGCCCTTTGAGAACCATTGCTTTAGAGAAAAGCACGTTTTCAATGGACAACGCTTAAACTATTTTTTCCCACACAGCAGTGCTAAATGTAGGGAGAAGAAACATATCACATAATATGGGAGGTCAGCTTGAGATCTGGTACATTTTTTCATGCAAATTGTACTGTATTTTTATTTGACTCCAATATTTTCAGTTTCCATCGGTAAATACTTCCTCTGACTGAAGATCCTACTGTCATTGTTTTATATTCTTTAAACTCCTAAGTATGTTAGAAAAGCATGCAGTTGGCTGGGTGCAGTGGCTCACTCCTGTTATCCCAGCACTTTGGGAGGCCAAGCAGGCAGATCACACAAGTTTAGGAGATCAAGCCCATCCTGGCTAACATGGTGAAACCCTGTCTCTACTAAAAATACAAAAATTTAGCCAGGCGTAGTGGCACATGCCTGTAGTCCCAGCTACTCGGGAGACTTATGGCAGGAGAATTGCTTGAACCCCGGAGGCGGAGGTTGCAGTGAGCTGAGATCGTTCCACTGCACTCCAGTCTGGGCGACAGAGCGAGACTCCACCTCAAAAAAAAAAAGAAAGAAAGAAAGAAAGAAAAAAAAACAGACAGTCTTAATTTATTTCCCTGATAGCATTTTAGATTGATAGCAATGACTACACCTAGAAGGGTCTGATAGTTTGTTAATTACCACAGCAATAATAAAGTATGCGTTAAGTAAGAAAAAAACTTAAAATTGGAAGACAACCCCAATAATGCAAAGAGACAACAACAGGGATTCCATGGAAAGGAAGGGATTGAAAATTGTACAAGCAGAGACTATACACCCTTCAAACTCCTGGTCATTCCTTTTTCTTGGACACCCTTACTGAAGGACCACACATTTCCTTTTTTGAAAGACAGAGTCTTGCTCTGCTGCCCAAGCTGGAATGCAGTGGTACTATCTCGGCTCATTGCAACTTCCACCTCTCGGGTTCAAGTGATTCTCCTGCCTCAGCCTCCTGAGTAGCTGGGATTACAGGTGCATGCCACCACGCCTGGCTAAATTTTGTATTTTTAGTAGAGATAGGATTTCACCATGTTGGTCAGGCTGGTCTCGAACTCCTGACCTCGTGATGCACCTGCTTCAGCCTCCCAAAGTGCTGGGATCACAGGCATGAGCCACGTGCCCAGCCGGATCATGCGTTTTGACTCCTGAGAGTCTGCAGAGCTCTGCAATGCTGTGGACTCACAGCTCCAAGGCAGAAGCTGAGATTAGTGGCAGAAGAAAAGGACAATCAAAGGATGCAGAAATGTGGAAAAGAGAAACATGAGAAGTGGAAGAAGAAATACAAATGAGGGGAAGGTAGGTGTAAAGTAAAACTTGCTGGAGGATTGTAGCCGTAATCCCGGAAAAAATGTTTTTTAAAAATTAGATTTTTTCCCTTTTTGTGGAACTTATTTAAAATGTTTCTTTTTTAGAAAGTTTGCAGCAAAACAGCAATTTCTTTTCTATTATTCAAAATACTTAACTATGTCAAATTTACATTATTAAATCTGACAGAACAAGAAATAATACCAAATACTGCATCAATCCTACATAATCAGTCCTTCTGAATATCATAATGTTTGTGCTGCTATTCCAAGCTGTCCTTGGAGATACTGAAGCCCCACAATACACAAAAGGTTTCTTTTCTTCCTTCATAATTGTCTAGGATAACACATTCTTATATTTCATTTTTAATCATCTAAAGCTTTTCAGATATTCCAGAGTATACCTTTAACAGTACAATAAATGAGATCCAAGATTTCTCAGGGCCTTATGTTTCTTTCTTAGTGTGGTTGATAATATGCTGTTTCTGCCTCTTATTGGGTACCAGATGTGGAGCAGATAACATAAGGAGAGGAAAATAAGAAAGCTATTCATAGGAGGGCCAGATCCATATGAGAGTAAAAATAATTTTGCCAAACCAGGAAACCTCTTTCTTTAAAAAGTATATCCATTCAAGTGCTGAGATAAGGTAATTTAGAATAATTTTCACCTTGGCCCAGAAATCTTAGGTAGAAACAGCACTATTAAAAAAGGATTGGCTGGGTGTCTTGACTCATGCCTGTAATCCAAGCACTTTGGAGGCCAAGGTGGGCGGATCACCTGAGGTCGGGAGTTCAAGACCAGCCTGACCAACATGGTGAAACCCCATCTTTAAAAAACAAATAAATAAAAAATAAAGGATTGAGTGGCAATTCCTGGTAGGGAGAGAGGAGAGCACAGAAACAGCGAAACAAACTCTCAATTCTCTGGAATTACAAATTGGATTGTGAAGATGCTCTCACACTTGCAGGGTTGTCAAATTAAGGATGTTTTCTTAGAAGAAAACTCTAGATTAAATTTTTCTGCATAAATATTTATTATAATAAAAGCAAGATAATAGAGAATTTAAATACTTTTACTCTAAGTATTTATAAGTAAAAGAGTATCCTGGCCAGGTGCGGTGGCTCACACCTGTAATCTCAGCACTTTGGAAGGCCAAGGCAGGCAGATCATGAGGTCAAGAGTTCGAGACCAGCCTGACCAACATGGTGAAACCCCGTTTCTACTAAAAATACAAAACCTTAGCTGGGCATGGTGGGGCGCACCTGTAATCCCAACTACTTAGAAGGCTGAGGCAGAAGAACGGCTTGAACTCAGGAGGTGGAGGTTGCAGTGACCCGAGATCCCACCATTTCACTCCTGCCTGGGTGACAGAGCAAGACTCCATCTCGAGAAAAAAAAAGGTATCTCAATAGTTCCCAAAAATGACTGCAATTAAATTGATTTAGTACTCTCCTGTAGCTCCTAATTCAGTAATTCTGAGATGAGGTTTGAAACCAAGTCCTTTTTTAATATCCTTAGGTAATTCTGACATTTTGTCAGGATTAGAAACTACTCAAGAATTCAAGTTAAGTGGCAGTTTTTTCAAATACCCACACATTATATCAGAACTATGTTCAACTGTACTCCCAACACTTTGGGAGGCCAAGGCAGGCAGATCACCAGAGGTCAGGAGTTCGAGACCAGCCTGGCCAACATGGTGAAACCCCATCTCTACTAAAAATACAAAAATTAGCCAGGGGTGGTGGTGGGTGCCTATAATCCTGGCTACTCAGGAGGCTGAGGCAGGAGACTCACTTGAACCCGGGAGGCAGTGGTTGCAGTGAGCTGAGATCATACCACTGCACTCCAGCCTGAATGACAGTGAGACTGTCTCAAAAAAAAAAAAAAAAAAGGAACTATATTCAAAGTGACCATATCTTTCAACCCATGTGATCCACAGCAAAGTCCTATGTGCTCCTGCCACGTGTGTTGTTGACTTTTTGGGGCTTATATAGCTCTTTGCTGATTTGATTAAAACTGTGGACCATCACTCGGGAAAAATGCACACATATAGATAGGTAACATTTTTTGCATACAAGTTTCGAGTGTCCACAAATTGCTGAAACCCATCTAGGGAAAAAAACCCCTATTTGAATGATTGCCCTTGTGGTTTGTGAGAATTCATAGTCAGCAACTTCTCCTGAAAGTTTAGCACCTAAAGATAGCTTATGTGTTTTTCGAAAGGATGTTACTAGAATGTTACCAGGCCTTTGCCTGGTTCCAGCCTCAATTGCTACCACCCTGCACTTCAGTGTCACCCAGGAAGCTCTTAAAAATACAGTAGGCCAGGCACAGTGGCTCACACCTGTAATCTCAGCGCTTTGGGAGGCCAAGGAGGGTGGATCATGAGGTCAAGATATCAAGACTATCCTGGCCAACATGGTGAAACCCTATCTCTACTAAAAATACAAAAATTAGCTGGGTGTGGTGGCGCATGCCTGTAGTCCCAATTATTTGGGAGGCTGAGCCAGGAGAATCACTTGAATCCGGGAGTTGGAGGTTGTGATGAGCTGAGATCACACATTGCACTCCAGCCTGGGCAACCAGAGTAAAACTCCATCTAAAAATATATGTATATACAGATAGCCCTTGACTTATAATGGTTATACTGATGATTTTTCGACCTTGCCCTGGGTTTATCAGCATGGAACCCCATTGTAATAAATAAGCATCTGAAGTTAAGGTGATTCAACTTGAGATTTTTTTTTTATTTTATGATGAGTTTACCAAGATCCTATGTATTAATCTGTTTTCACCCTGTTGATAAAGTCATACTCAAGACTAAGTATGTCTATTAACAAAAGAGATTTGGCCAAGGGCGGTGGCTCACGCCTGTAATCCCAGCACTTTGGAAGGCTGAGGTGGGCTAGTCACCTGAGGTCGAGTTCAGTACCAGCCTGGCCAACATGGTGAAACCCCATCTCTACTAAAAAATACAAAAATTAGCCGGGCATGGTGGCACAGGCCTGTAGTACCAGCTACTCAGGAGGCTGAGGCAGAAGAATTGCTTGAACCAGGGTGGTGGAGGTTGCAGTAAGCCGAGATTGCGCCACTGCACTCCAGCCTGGGCAACAGAGCAAGACTCCATCTCAACAAAAAAGAAAGAAAGAGGTTTAATGAACTTACAGTTCCATGTAACTGGGGAGGCCTCACAGTCATGGTAGAAGGCAAAGATGAGCAAGTCATGTCTTACATGGATGTCAGCAGGCAAAGTGAGAGAGATTGTTCAGGGGAACTCCTCTTTATAAAACCATCAGAGACTTATTCACTATCATGAGAACAGCACAGGAAAGATTTGCCCCTGTTATTCATTTACCTCCCACCGGGACCCTCCCACAACACATGGGAATTCAAGTTGAGATTTGGGTGGGGACACAGCCAAACCACATCATCCCACCTATCCAGGAAGGCAGTAGCCAGTAGCTGGAGGAGGAAATGAAAGTTTGATTTTGTATTCAAACTCTTCCCTTTTAGATTGTTCTTCTACAACTTGGTTTTGGAGGGTACCATTACTTTTTCCTATCATCTAAAGAAAGTTAGAAATACTTTCCCTGTTGCTTTATAAAAATTAGTTATTTAAGTGATTGAATGAGTAAACGGGTTTTATCTCAGTCTATGGCACTTGGGCCTGCAGGCCTACAGTTCTGAACATGTAAGGTGTGTTAGGGGCATATACTCCCAGCTACAATTGTTCCGAAGTCTCTCTTAAAAGACAAATCAATAGGTGTTACTATCACATTTGGGGTTAAGTTTAAAAAATATGTTTGTTAGGATAATTTTGTATTAATGATATTAGTTTGGACATATTTATCTTGAAGTAAATAATAACAACGTTCTTTTATTGAACACCCTCTATGTGCCATGTTCTGTTTCAAATACTTGTAATGTATTATTAATAATGCATTTATTTCTCATGATACTAAAAAGAAGATGCTTTTATTTTATTTTATTTTATTTAGACAGAGTCCCGCTCTGTCGCCAGGCTGGAGTGCAGTGACATAATCTTGGTTCACTGTAACCTCCACCTCCCAAATTCAAGTGATTCTCCTGCCTCAGCCTCCTGAGTAGCTGGGACTACAGGCGTGTACCACCATGCCCAGTTAATTTTTGTATTTGTAGTAGAGACAGGTTTCACAGTGTTGGCCAGAATGGTCTCGATCTCTTGACCTCATGATCCACCCGCCTCAGCCTCCCAAAGTGCTGGGATTACAGGTGTGAGCCGCTGCGCTGGGCCAGAAGATGCTATTATTATCCCCACTTTATAGATGAGGAAACGTAAGCACAAAGAGATTGTATAACTTCCTCAAAGTTACATAGCAAATTTATTTTATTAATTTATTTATTTGTAGAGATGGGTTCTCACTATGCTGCCCGGGCTGGTCTTGAACTCTTGGGCTCAAGGAATCCTTCTGCCTCAGCTTCCCAAAGTGCTGGAATTATAGACGTGGGCCATCACACTCAACCTAAAACTTTTTCACCAAACTTTAAAGTCTCCTTTTGATTGTTTATGCTGTACTTTTTTTTTTTTCTTTTGAGACAAAGTGAAGCCTTGCTCTATTCCCCAGGCTGGAGTGCGGTGACTTGATCTCAGCTCACTATAACCTTCCCTTCCTGGATTCAAGCAATTCTCCTGCCTCAGCCTCCTGGGTAGCTGGGATTACAGGCACCTGCTACCATGCCTGGCTAATTTTTGTATTTTTAGTAGAGATGGGGTTTCACCATGTTGGTGAAAGTTGGTTGGTCTCCAACTTCTGACCTCCAGTTATCCACCCACCTTGGCCTCCCAGAGTGCTGGGATTATAGGCATGAGCCGTTGCGCCTGACCTATATGCTATAATTTTGAATAAGAATGTCAATAAGACCAATATTTTTCCTCTAAATGAAGTAAATTATATCTCTGAGGTGTTTTCTATCAGTTTGTGAATTTTTCATGGAAGTGCTTCTGATTTGTGATATTCCCAATTTTAACAATCTAACTGAAGATCTAAAAATAATTAAATGGAAAACAAATAGATGGAAGCAAAACAATAGGATGCATATCTTGGCATAGATATTGCTTCTGTTTACAGATCTCAAGTAGTCATTTTTTGAGACAAAGTCTTACTCCGTCACTCAGGCTGGACAGGCTGGAATACAGTATTACGATCATGGCTCACTGCAGCCTAGACTCCTGGGGCTGAAGTGATCTTCCTGTCTCATCCTCCCAAGGAGCTGAAACCACAGGTGTGTGCCACCACCCCCAGCTAATTTTGTAGAAACAGGGTTTCACCATGTTGCCCAGGCTGGTCTCGAACTCCTGTACTCAAGTGATTTGCCCACCTCAGCCTCCCAAAGTGCTGAGACTACAGGCATGAGTCACCATACCTGGCCTTAACTAGTCCTTGAATATCACTGTTAGCATACCAGAAAACAGCAAATGAAAATGAAAATAAAACAAATAGTGTTTCTTTTTTCTTTTTCTTATTTCTTATTTTTTTTTTTTTTTTTTTGAGACGGTCTTGCTGTGTCATCCAGGCTGGAGTGCAATGGTGTGATCTTGGCTCACTGCAACCTCTGCCTTCCGAGTTCAAGTGATCCTCCTGCCTCGGCCTTCTGAGTAGCTGGGATTATAGGTGGGTGCAATCACACCAGGCAAATTTTTGTATTTTTGGTAGAGATAGATAGGGTTTTGCCATGTTGGCCACACATGGCAAACATGGTCTTCAACTCCTGACCTCATGTGATCTATCCACCTCGGCCTCCCAAAGTGCTGGGGTTACAGGTGTGAGCCACTATGCCTGGCTGATGTTTCATTTTCTAAATAATTCAGGAACTTATGGCTCATGTAATTAAAATATGGAAGAGTAAATTTGTTCATTTTCTCATTTCAATTAAGATCTCTGTAATGTCTCTTATCTTTAGTTGTTTCATATAGGTGTTTCCTCAATCCATGTTTATGAATTAAATCTGAACCTTTGTTAAACATCTGACACTTGGAATATACCCTGAAATTGAATTTCTTTTTGGGGTTTTCCATTATTTTTTTTTAAGGCAAACTTTTGGCTGCATATAAGCACTCCACTTTCATGCTGCTCCCTTTTGGAGGATGAAGCATTATACATACACCCTGTCTTTAAAAATGGTAATAGCAATAATATAAACAACTTCCACCATGTGACATCAGGAAGGAATTGTGCCTCCCAGTTCAGTGATTGCATTACGTGTTTGGGGGAACAGCCCTTAAAAATGGCTCATAGTGGTTTCAATTATTCCTTGGATTGCAATATATTGTTGGTCATAAAACCAACAGGTTCTGCCGAAAACAAAACTGCAAATTAAAACTGTACAGGGATTGCCATCCAATCTGTCACTGTTTATAGTTACCACTATCAGTTTTAGTCTATAACCATGGCTGAGACTCTCTATTAGGCTTCTAACAGGCTGAGTACATATTTGCTTGGTAATTACACTGTAGGATGTACAACAGTCATGTGGATTTGTATTCAATGCACACTGTTCAATAAATAGAGATAACTAAAATTATATGACATCTGACATACCTATGGTATATATAGCAGCAACTTTTCAAGGTTCTTTTTTGGGAAATTAACTAGCATTACTTATTAAGTATTTTAGGTTGTAAAATATAACAACCAAGGTTAGCATTTATGCAGCACTTTCTAATTTAGAGTTTTCCTATGCAGCTAATTATTTGAGTCTCACACTAATGCTTTGAAATAGGCACAAATATTTCAGTGCCTATTCAGGAAGAAAGAAAGCCAAGAGTTGGACCCACGTAAATAAATAAATGTGGACTCCCAAGTACCAATTTTAAATAAGCCTAGGCCAAGTTGTTTATCCTGAGTCCTCAAAGCTCAGAAATGTACAGTGCTTTAAGGTCTTTCTAGAATTGAAGATCAGTAAAGTTAAGCCTAAAGACCAACTTGTGATATGCTAGCATCGACCTCTGACTATAAGGTTTTAAAGTTTTATTTATCAGTAAGAAAGGAAGGGAGGAAAGAGGGAAGGAGGGAGCGAGGAAGGGAGAGAGGAAGGAAGGAAGGAGGGAGGGAGGGAGGGAGGGAGGGAGGAAGGGAGAGCTCTTCATTGCCCGTAAAATAAATTTTCTCTAAGCACTGGACACCTTGCATTCTAAAAAGCATGATCTTGTTTTCAATACTTCTAGTGAGATCCTGAGTTGCAAAAATGGTTTATTCCCTTATCTGCCTCAGACTAGGAACCCTAGCTTCCTTATCTACAAAATTAGACATATGCATGTGTGTGCCTACACACACACGTATAATACATTCCAAAATTACTGTAAGAAATAACTGAGACAACCTATTTCAAAAAGGGCCTCTTTCCTTCCTTGTTTTGTTTTTTTGATGTGTACATTTTAAGATTAATCAAACTGGAATGCCTCTGTATATTGTTTTGGCAACAGGAACCTTACTACAGAATTATACTGAACTAGGAAAAGATGATTTTGACCCTACTCTGCCTTGGACCATTGTCCACCTGCTGTGTGTCTTCTAGACCAAAGAACAACTCTTTATATCAGGGGCCAAATGGACCAACACCTACGTGCTCTATGGAGTAATACTTTCATAGCTTTTCTGGTTTTTTGTTGTTGTTGTTGTTGTTGTTTTTAATTTTGAGACTGAGTCTCTCTGTGTTGCCAGGCTGGAGTGCAGTGATGTGATCTTAGACCACTGCAACCTCCGCCTCCCGGGTTTAGGGATTCTCCTGCCTCAGCCTCCCAAGTAGCTGGGACTACACGCGTGTGCCACCACGCCCAGCTAATTTTTGTATTTTTAGTGGAGACAGGGTTTCACCATGTTGGCCAGGATGATTTCAATCTCCTGACCTCGTCATCTGCCCGCCTCAGCCTCCCAAAGTGCTGGGATTACAGGCATGAGACACTGTGCCTGGCCACTTTTCTGTTTTAAATATGACCTATATGTGTCTCTGATGTTTAAATTTTGTGAATAAGGGCCTAAGCCAAAAAATACTGTGTTTTTGTTAACTATTTCTATAATATGTAAGCCAAGTTCCAGTGAAATATTACATATCAGAAGCTTAGCCCGATTGGATGTTTTCAAATTATGACAATTAAGAGACAAAGCATTTTTTATCTGAATTCCTTGGATAAATGGTAGTACCTTTGGATAAGGCAACAATATCCATTATCATTAAAATGTTTCTATTACTAAACTGTTCTTAGTTCTTCTATTTGTATTGACTTCAGCATTCTGTAACTTCCTCTGAAAACAGAATAACATTTATATTTACAAAAGTAGCAACTGTAGCTAATATTGTGTGGCATACTTAGTAAGTATTGGGCACTGTTATAAACAATGTTTATGAATTAATTAATTCATTCTCAGAACCATGCTGTTATTCCTATTTTACAGACAAGAAAATTGAAGCTCAGAGCAATTAAGCAATTTTCTCAAAGTCTTACCACTATATTTACATTTTTTCTGGAATTAATTCACTGTTGAAAATTTAAAACTATTATCTATCTATATTTTTGTTATGAAAATAATTATCATTCTTATTCTTATCCAAGATCAAGATGGCAATTTTGTTTGAGTAGTTTGCAAACTCATAGCTGTTGATTAATCCTTTTAGAAGGCCTCCCTTGTTACTCAATTTAATAGTTTTATTAAAATAAGTTGTAGATAATCAAATCTAACTCATGGAGAGTGGGGAGCCTCTAGTGCATCAAAACTATCTATAAAATTAAGGACTAGGATAAATTTTGGACAAACAATCCCCAGATACACTATATGACAAAACAAAAGTGATAGTTTTAAGCAGAAGTCATTGTAAAATATTAGATACATGTCAATATCAAGTCCCTAAGATAAGGAAATAAAACCTACAAAATGTAGGTGGAGCAGGGGTGGGGAATGGAGAGGAAAACTTCTAAATTTTGTGTTGTTTTTCTTTTTCTTTTTTTTTGAAATGAAGCCTCGCTCTGTCGCCCAGACTCACTGCAACCTCCACCTCCCAGGTTCAAGCAGTTCTCCTGTCTCAGCCTCCCAAGTAGCTGAGATTACAGGTGCACTCCACCACATCCAGCTAATTTTTTTGTTTTTTTTTTTTGTATTTTTAGTAGAGAGGGGGTTTCACCATATTGGCCAGGCTGGTCTTGAACTCCTAACCTCAAGTGATACACCGACCTCAGCCTCCCAAAGTGCTGGGATTATAGGCAAGAGCCACCTCACTGGCCTTGTTTTGTTTTTGTCAGTTCTTTAGCTCTTATCTAACCTGTCCTTGACTGTGTGTCTCAAAGACAATTGACAATAAAGAGATATGCAGGACTCTAACACCAACTGAGGCAAATGAGTTCTCCAGAGTGAAAGGCTTATCTTTATTTCTCTTCTCAGTAGGAAACATTGTTGATCACAAGAATAAAAAAATTAGTGCTATTGGCCGGGCGCAGTGGCTCACGCCTGTAATCCCAGCACTTTGGGAGGCTGAGGCAGGCAAATCACAAGGTCAGGAGTTTGAGACAAGCCCGGCCAATATGGTGAAACCCCATTTCTACTAAAAACACAAAAATTAGCTGGGCTTGGTGGCAGGCACCTGTAATCCCAGCTACTTAGGGAGGCTGAGGCAGGAGAATTGCTTGAACCCAAGAGGTGGAGGTTGCAGTGAGCTGAGATCGGGCCACTGCACTCCACTCTGGGGGACAAAGCAAGACTCCTTCTCAAAAAAAAAAAAAAAAAAGCATTTGTGCTGTCATCCAAATAATTTATATACATGGCTGGATGCAGTGGCTCATGCCTGTAATCCCAGTACTTTGGGAGGCTGAGGTGGGAGGATCACTGGAATTCAGGAGTTAGAGACCAGCATGGCCAATACGGTGAAACCCTGTCTCTATTAAAAATACAAAAATTAGCTGCGTGCTGTGGCTCATGCTTGTAATCCCACCACTTTGGGAGGCCGAGGCTGCGGCTGGCAGATCACCTAAGGTCAGGAGTTCAAGACCAGCCTGACCAACATGGAGAAACCCTGTCTCTACTAAAAATACAAAAATTAGCCAGGTGTGATGGTGCACTCCTGTAATCCCCGCTATTTGAGAGGCTGAGGCAGGAGAATGGCTTGAACCCGGGAGGCCAAGTTTGCAGCAAGCGCAGATCATGCCACTGCACTCCAGCCTGGGTGACAGAAACTCTGTCTCAAATAATAATAAGAAGAAGAAGAATTTAGATCTGTAAAATGGTTCTATTTTTCTCAACTTGAATATAGAAGGTTATTGGCTGGGCATGGTGGCTCATGCCTGTAATCCCAGCACTTGTAGGCAGAGGTGGGCGGATCATGAGGTCGATAGATCGAGACCATGCTGGTCAACATGGTGAAACCCTGTCTCTACTAAAAATACAAAAATTAGCTGGGCATGGTAGTGCACACCTATAGTCCCAGCTACTCGAGAGTCTAAAGCAGGAGAATCGCTTGAACCTGGGAGGCAGAGGTTGCAGTAAGCCGAAATTACACCATTGCACTCCAGCCTGGGCGACAGAGCAAGACTCCATCTCCAAAAAAAAAGAAAGAAAATAGGTTATTTTCTGTTCGTTTTTTCTTTATACAAATGTTTTGTGGCCTGGCACAGTGGCTAGTGCCTGTAATCCTCCCTCCTTTGGGAGGCCAAGGTGGGAGGATTATTTGAGCCCGGGAGTTTGAGACCAGCCTGGGCAACATGGTAAAGTACTATCTCTATAAAAATATATATTTTTTTACATTTTAAAAAATGTTCTTGTATAAAAGTTAGAAAAACGAACAGTCTTAAAATCTTCTCCCTCTCCATCTCCTCACTCTCCCTCCGCTTCTTTTTTCTTTTTTCTTTCTTCTTTAATTTTCTGCCTCAAGCAATCCTTCCACTTCAGCCTCCTGAGTAGCTAGGAATATAGACACAAGCCACTGTGCTCCAGAACTAAAATCTTCTTAATGAATAGGTGCTTCTTACGGGTAAAGTATAGTTTCACAAAACTCACAACATATTCAAGTAGCATCTAATCTCACATTTTTTTATAAACTGCCCTTATAATGATACCTTGAACCAGCCATCTCTGAAAACTTCAAAGGTATTCCTGTATCATTACATCTTTATCCCCAAAAACCTCTGGGAGGATGCAGACAAGCTATTATCAAACCCATTCTATAGACAGGACAACTAAGATCCAAACTACTTTGTATCACCTAGTGAACTGGTAAGGTCATAGAATTTTCACATCCTACATTCATTGTGAAGTCACATGTCATGTACCTCTAGAATAAAAAGTGTTCGATTTTTTTAATCAAGGCTTTGTAAAATATCAAGTTGTTTAATCCTAACTCATCTCAGTCAGCTCTTTCTCTAGGTCCTCACTATTTGCACAATTAACTCTGCTCTCTATTTCAGCAAATGTATATATACTTTTATTTTCACAATGATATTATAATGCTTGTCTCTTTTAAAATAAATATGTATGTATGTATTTATTTATTTATTTATTATTTTGTTTTGAGAGTTTCGCTCTTGTTGCCCAGGCTGGAGTGCAATGGTGCCATCTCAGCTTACCACAACCTCCACCTCCTGGATTCATGCAATTCTCCTGTCTCAGCCTCCTGAGTAGCTGGGATTACAGGCATCTGCCACCACGCCTGGCTAATTTTGGTTTTTTTACTAGAGACGTGGTTTCTCTGTGTTGGCCAGGCTGTTCTCAAACTCCTGACCTCAGGTGATCTGCCTGCCTCGGCCTCCCAAAGTGCTGGGATTACAGGCATGAGCCACCATGCCTGGCCTAAATAAATGTATATTTATTATAACAATTTTAGGAAATATTATAAATAAAAATCAGCTATTATCCCATCACTCAGAGATGTCTACCAGTGACACTTTGTGAGCATCCAACAGCTATCCATTTATTTTTCTACGTAACATATATATATATACACATATATTTGTGTGTATATATATATTTAGAGAAAGAAAGAGAGATAAAGTTTTGTTTTGTTTTGTTTTAGAAACAGGGTCTTGCTCCATCCGTCAGGCTGGAGTGTAGTGGCACAACCATAGCTCACTGCAGCCTTGACGTCCTGGGCTCAAGCAGTTCTCCTGCCTCGGCCTCCCGAGTAGCTGGTACTATAGGTGTGCCCCACCACACCTGGATAATTGTTTAAAATTTTTGTAGAGACAGGCTCTCACTGTGCTGCCTAGGCTGGTCTTGAACTACCTGGCTCAAGTGATTCTCCTGCCTCCTCCCAAAGTGCTGGGATTACAGCCATGAGCCACTGTGCCCAGCCCCTTTATGTTTTACTTCACTAATATATGCTGAACATCTTTCTATGTTATTAATATGCCTTACAGCCTTTCTTCTGGTAAATGTTATTGAAGTATAGCAGACATGCAGAAAAGTAAACAGTCATCAGTGTACAGCTCGACGAACACTCACAAAATGAACATCCCCATGTATCAGCCTGAGACCAAAAAATGAAACATCCACAGAATTCCAGAAGCCTCTTTGCCTACCTTCTGTCATGAGGCCCTCCCAAAGTTAACCACCAGTTATTTTTGCCTGGTTTTGAACCCTATACAAATGGCATGTGGTATATACTCTTTTGCTCATTGTTTCTTTTGTTCAACATTGAGTTTATTCATTCATGCACAAATTCTTAATGGCTGCATAGTCTACTATATAGTTAGTATAATTAAATCAAGCTCAAAAACAAAACATTCTCTTTTATGGAACATTTAAGCTATTTCTAATTGCTCATTATCATAAACAATGCTATAAGCATCCCTATTGTTTTGTTCACATTCTTGAATATTCTGTAGGATAAGTTCTTTTTTTCTTTTTCTTTTTTTTTTTTTGAGACGGAGTTTCGCTCTTGTTGGAGGGACTGGAGTGCAATGGCGCACGATCTTGGCTCACCACAACCTCTGCCTACCGGGTTCAAGCGATTTTCCTGCCTAACCTCCCAAGTAGCTGAGATTCCAGGCATGTGCCACCAAGCCTGGCTAATTTTTGTATTTTTTTTTAGTAGAGACAGGGTTTCTCCATGTTGGTCAGGCTGGTCTCGAACCCCCAACCTCAGGTGATCCGCCCGACTCAGCCTCCCTAAGTCCTGGGATTACAGGCGTGAGCCACCAGGATAAGTTCACAGAAATTGAAATGTTGGTTGTAAAGACACCTACAATGTTAAAGATTTTCTTTTTTCTATGTATGTATGTGTGTATGTATGTATGTATGTATTTATTTATTTGAGGCAGGGTCTCTCTGTCACACAGGCTGGAGTACAGTGGCATAATCAGGGCTCACTGCAGCCTCTACCTCCCAGGCTCAAGTGATCCTCCTGCCTAAGCCCTCAGAGCAACTGGGAATACAGGTGTGTACCACCATGCTCAGGTGATTTTTTGTATTTTTTTAGTAGAGATGAGGTTTCATCATGTTGCCCAGGCTGGTCTCAAACTTCTGGACTCAAGTGATCCTCCCACCTCAGCTTCCCAAAAGTGCTGGAATTACAGGTGTCAGCCACCTCACCCTGCCATGTTAAAGCTTTTGATGAATATTACCAGATTGCTCTTCAGAGTGGTGACAATCTATTTCCACCAATAGCATGTGTGAGAGGCTATTTCCCAGTATCTTCTCCATCAACACATATTACAATTTTCCTCACTCTTTATGGTTTCTGATGGTCTCTAGTCAGAACATAGTATAGCTATTAATAGCAATTTACTCAACTCAAATCTTGTATTATTTCAGAGAGAGAAGGATCAGTTTTTATTTTTTAAAACTAAGTTTATTTTTATATGATAGTTGTATGCACTGGATTTTGTTTAGTGTTAATAACTCTTCTTAAATAACAGGCATCATGATACAGGTTTCCTTCAATATATACAAACTGATCTACCTAAATAGTTTACTTCTCAAATGTTTACTGTTCCAGGGTCTGAAAGGAAATATAAATACAATGTTCTTGGCCGGGTATGGTCTACTTCTCTTATTTTGCTCCTAGTACCTCTGTCCTACCAAAAGGAAAACGTCAACTCCTCCTTCTTGACTTTCCTGCACATTTCAGTTTCCAGCCAGGAATTTTGAATGCAGAGGTTTACAATTCTCTTCCATCATTTACTAAACGATCTACTTCCAAGAAACAGTCTGATAGCTACATTCGTTTCCCCTGAGTGTCACTGTTGTTTAAATTTTATTTATAGGCATGCATGCCATGCTTATCAATTAGAAGTGCTGTTTCCATTCATTAATTGTATGAGCTGTGGTACAATGGTTAGCTCACTAAAAAACTATGTAATCACTGTATAGAACATACAGTTTTAAATTGTTAGGATTTGAGGGCTGGGTGCCATGGCTCATGCCTGTAATCCCAGCACTTTGGGAGGCTGAGGCGGACAGATCACTTGAGGTCAGGAGTTAGAAACCAGCCTGGCCAAGATGGTGAAACCCCATCTCTATTAAAAATACAAAAAAAAAAAAATTAGCCAGGCATGCTGGTAGGTGCCTGTACTCCCAGCTTCTTGGGAGTCTGAGGCACGAGAATCACTTGAACCCAGGAGGCAGAGGTTGCAGTGATCCGAGATTGCACCACTACGCTCCAGCCTGGGAGACAGAGTAAGACCCCGTCTCAAAAAATAGATTAATTAATTAGTTAAATTAAATTGTTAGGATTTGGAATAGGTCTCATATTTTTCTAATACAATGTGAGGGTGGGGGAGTGGAGAAAGGAGCTCAGTACTATGGCTCCACAGCAACACATTTACAGGAATATAACTTTCCAGTTAACCTATCAAAATGAATGTATATTTTTAATGTGTTATTGTTGTTTGCATTTGGTATACTTGTATACTTCACCAGGCAATCCGATGAGAAGTCAGTTGCCTAATTTGACTTTTAACTTTTTTCATGAGATAAGTAACTATTATAAAACTGTAGTTAACTACTCTTGGTTTCAGTGAGAAAAGAGAAAAATAAAAGGAACTCTCTCTGAGGATCAACTGTGATTTATTCACCAAGCCCAGTCATTGTTTGAGTATCTTAAAGGGTATTAAAGGTGACATATTCATGTGAAAAGCTTGTCTTCTTTATATTTGACAGAGCAAAATCCACAAATCGTTAGACCCAAAACTAAACTTGAGATTAAAGGTCATTGCTTTTTTCCACCAAGCCATCTAACATAGCTTAAGCACAAATATAAAACCATCTGCTTACAAGGAGGCAAAGGAGCACAAAATCCATTAGCACCATATGTATCAACAGAAGTGTGACTTCAGAGCTGCAAATGTTTTCAATATTTTTCCTTCGTTATTATCTGCCAGAAACTTAGTTGGAATGGTTTCCCTTTCCATAAAATGCACCAAATTTCAGTTTAATTGTGTAAGTTCCCTCCACCCCTTATTAAGTAATTACATACATTTTCTCATCCCAGGAACCAAAGGAAGCAGTTGCTTGCGTCTATATTTCACAAGCAACTGCTTCCTTTGGTTGGCAAGAACAGAAAATTAACCAAAAAAAGAGGGAAGCAATGAGATTTTATTTTAAATGTCTGTCCCTTCTTTCTCCTTAGAGGAACTAACACATCTCCCAATGCATCATAAGATAAAGATGCCAACTCAGCGTCTTAAATCATCCCCGGAGTCTGTGGCTCAGCCCTTAATGAGACTTTGCTATACAAAAAGTTGTCTTATTAAATGAGTGAAAAATAACTTTTCCTTCCACAAAATTGTCCTTAGTGAAATAATTTAAATATGAGACCAAATTCTCTCATACTTATCCCAAAACATAGCAGAGAGCAAACAGAAAGTCAAAATGACAAAACTGCTATGTTAGAAATTATACTTTGAAAATTTCACCAAAAATGGGAGGTTAATTGTGGTTGACATATGGGAATAAAATTCTTGCCAACTGAAAAAAAAAAAGTGAGCAGAACTTCAGAGGGTGAGGGAAGAAACAAAGTAAGTGAGAAAGTTTCAGATGCACATTTTTGGTTTTTGGGGTTTTTTTTCTTGAGATGGAGTTTCACTCTTGTTGCCCAGGCTGTAGTGTAATAGTGCAATCTCGGCTGATCACAACCTCCACGTTCTGGGTTCAAGCGATTCTCCTGCCTCAGCCTCCTGAGTAGTTAGGATTACAGGCATGTGCCACCACACCTGGCTAATTTTGTATTTTTAGTAGAGACGGGGTTTCTCCATGTTGGTCAGGCTGGTCTCAAACTCGAGCTCAGGTGATCTGCTCACCTCGGCCAAAGTGCTGGGATTACAGGCATGAGCCACCACACCCAGTCCAGATGCATTTTTAATGATTGTGCCTTAGCTATGTGGATGTAGATTTGTCCAAATAAGAATCCTTTGCATTTGTGGTTTATAAAACCTAACGTTTATATCCATTACCTTATTTGGTTCTTACAACAACCCTGATAATAAGACAGAATAAATTATCTCCTAAAATTATAGCTGTAGGATCTGAGGTTCAGGAGTGTGAAATGACTTATCCGAGGTCTTATGTGGCTGATCAGTGGCAAGTCTTCTGACTCTGAATGAGCCTTGCCCTACTACTGCCTTTTTTTGTTTTGTTTTTGTTTATTTTTGTTTTTTGAGATGGAGTTTTGCTCTTGTTGCCCAGGCTGGAGTGCAATGACTCGATCTCGGCTCACCGCAACCTCCACTTCCTGGGTTCAAGTGATTCTCCTGCCTCAGCCTCCCAGATAGCTGGGACTATAGATACGCACCACCAAGCCTGGCTAATTTTGTATTTTCAGTAGAGACGGGGTTTCACCATGTTGGCCAGGCTGGTCTCGAACACCTGACCTTAGGTGATCTACCTGCCTTGGCCTCCCAAAGTGCTGGGTGATCCACCTGCCTCGGCCTCCCAAAGTGCTGGTATTATAGGCATGAGCCACTGCACCTGGCCTACTACTGCCTTTTTAAAAGTAAATGCCAGAAAGTTACTCCAATACAAATTCTAAGAATGCTATAGTGACTCAGTTGTGTTGCTGGAACAAAAGAAAGTTAGAATTTTTTTTTTCTTTTGAGACAGAGTCTTGCTCTGTTGCCCAGGCTGGAGTGCAGTGATGAGATCTTGGCTCACTCCAACCTTCGCCTCCCAAGTAGCTGGGATTACAGACACCTGCCACTACTCCTGGCTCATTTTTGTATTTTTAGTAGAGACGGGAGTTTCACCATGTTGGTCAGGCTGGTCTCGACTCCTGACCTCGTGATTCACCGCCTTGGCCTCCCAAAGTGCTGGGATTACAGGCATGAGCCACCGCGCCTGGCCAAAAGTTAAAAATTATTTAAACAGACACTCTCATTCACACTGGGCTTGGTGGCCCACACCTGTAATCCTGGCTACTCAGTAGGCTAAGGTGGGAGGATTGAGCCCAGAAGTTCAAGATCAGCTTAGGCAATTTAGCAAGACATACTGTCTCTTTTTAATGATATAAATAAATTAAAAATTTAAAAAGAAAAAAATTAAATTCAAGTCATTAACTTCGGTCTGCTCCATCCAAATCTTTCAAAGATTCTTACTTTCACATATTAACAACAGTTACTTAATTCCTCCTTTTAAATGATTGATTTGTTGATGTTTCACTAATTTTTATTTCTCCCACTGGCAGAGAAAGCCAACAGTAGAACAGCACGATTAAAATAGAAGGAATAAAAAAGATTTTTATATTCTGAAAGGTCAAAAATAGGACTCTGATATCAGTGATTAACCATGAAATAATATCAGCCTGAGGAAGCAATTGATCTAGTAGGTGACTATGAAATACCCTCCTGTCTTTCTACCTCCTCTCTCTTCCCTCCATCCTATATTTTGCTGAAAGATTATTTCAACGTAGTTATCTTGTGCAAGACCTTCCATAAACTGGCAAAGAAAATAGAAACTTTTCACTCAGGAATTCAAGACCTCTGCAAAATAATAGTCCTTACCATTTATTAAACAATCACTATAAACCTGCTTCCGAAAAACTCTCTCAAACCATATTTTTCATCTACTCTTGCACCTCCACGGTAATCATCAACACAGAAGACTTCTGTGATTAAACAAGGGGGAAGTTTTCCCCACATACTGAGTAGTGGCCACCAGCTGGGTCTCCTCCAATTCAATTCTGACACTGTCTTCCTTCAGATGGTGTGAAGTCCACAGGTGGAAGGCTCAGTCCTGAGTGCCTCCCAGCTTCAGACACCAGCTGCAATTCCAGGCCTCCGAAACTTCTGACTAACCAGCTTCAAGTTGGGGCTCCCATGAGCCCTCTTCAGGTTCAGTTAATTTGCTGGAGCAGCTCACACAACTCAGGGAAACACGTTTCCCGGTTTATTATAAAGGGTATTATAAAGGATACAGATGAAGGGATGCACGGGTGAGGTATGGAGGAAAAGGCAGGCAGCTTCCACACCCTCCCTGGGGACACCATCCTCCAGGAAGCTCCATACATTCAGCTGTTCTGAAGCTCTCTGAACAGAGTCCTCTTGCGGTTTTTTGGATGTCACATTCCTTCCCTCAGGGTATAGGGTAGGACCCAATATGCATAGTGTTTTAAGACCCACAATGGGAAAGGTCAGGAAGATTAGGCTGCTGCTTTAGGGCAGGTAAAAGGAAGGCGGGAGAAGGTCAGAGAGATTTTGTTTCCTGAAGCCTGCCCCTGAGGCTAAGACACTCATTGTAACAAAAAACTAACAAGGGCTAAGGGAGTTATCAGCCAACAACCATGGACAAAAAACTACATATGTATAAACACCACAAAGCCAGGTATCTCAAAACAATCTTAACAATCCAGGAAACGTGGCTCACACCAACACTTTCTGGGTCCAAGATTTGAGGATCACTTGACCCCAGGAATTTGATACTAGCCTGGGCAAGATAGTGTGGCCGTCTCTGCAAAAAAAAATTGTTAAGTATGTTAGGCAGCTGTGGTATCATGTACCCATAGTCCTGAGGCTGAGGCAGCAAGATCACTTGAACCCAGGAGTCTGAGGCTGCAGTGGGCTCTGATCACACCATTGCACTCCGGCCTGAGTGACACTATCTAAAGAAATAAAAATTAAAAATTAAAGTAATATTTTTAAAAAGGAAAACGTATGATTATGTCAACTTTAGAAAAGAGAAAACTGCCGTGCACAGTGGCTCATGCCTGCACTTCCAGCACCTCGGGAGGCCAAGGTGGGCAGATCATGAGGTCAGGAGTTCGAGATCAGCCTGACCAACATGATGAAACCCCATCTTTACTAAAAATACAAAAATTGGCCGAGCATAGTGCCGCGCGCCTGTAATCCCAGCTACTTGGGAGGCTCAGGCAGGAGAATCACTTGAACGTGGTAGGCAGAAGTTGCAGTGAGCCGAGAGTGCGCCATTGCACTCCAGCCTGGGCAACAGAGTGAGACTCCATCTCAAAAAAAGAAAAAGAAACGAGAAAACTGAGGCTGACAGGGGTTAAGTAATATTCCCTAGATTAGGTATTTAACATGTGGTGGAACCATGTCCCAACCCAGGCCTGCCTAACTCTAAAGTTAACCTGTCTTTAAATCTAGCCTGTCTTTCTAGATTAATTTCTGATCATCAGGACGTACACAGCTCACAGTACCTTCAGGGTGCAGCACTAGTCTCGTAAACATTCCTGGCCCCGTTACTGTTCTATTCTGTTGTGGAACCAATTTTTCTACCTTAAATGCTCTCCCTAATGCTACTGCTTATAAAAATATTAATTTTGCAGGATTCATCTCACACATCATCTTCTCCTTGAAGTCACTCCTGAATCTTATCTCCAGCAACCTCCCAAATATGAAAAAAAAAAAAACAACCTTTTTCGAACACCTTTACATTTCTTCATAATTCTTATGGCATTTACCTTACTCGTCTTTTATTGTGGTTCTTTTCACAGCCGCTTTAAAATTTTGCAAGGCTGCATGCAGTGGCTTACACCCATAATCCCAGCACTTTGAGAGGCTGAAGGCAGGCAGGTGGATCACTTAGGGCCAGGAGTTTGAGACCAGCCTGGCCACCATGATGAAACCCTGTCTCTACTAAAAATACAAAAATTAGCCAGGTGTGGTGGTGCATGCCTATAATCCCAGCTACTCAGGAGGCTGAGGTAGGAGAATCGCTTGAACCTGGAAGGTGGAGTTTGCAGTGAGCCAAGATCATGCCACTGCACTCCAGCCTGGACAACAGAGTGAGACTCTGTCTCAAAAAAAGTAAAGTAAAATAAAACTTTGCAAGCTTCTTGGAGACAGGAACTAGGGTTTATTCATTAACAATATATCCTCATAGCCCCTAACAGGGATAAATGCCTCAGCAAAAGATTTGTAGTGTTGAATAATACCACCTAGAATATGCCATGTCTAAAATAGAAGTTCTCCCTTTCTCCTTGAAATCTCCTCCTCCTTCTCTCTTCCCTAGTTCATTGAAGGTACTGCCAGCCACCCATGAGCCAGCAACAACTGTCAGTGACATTCTTGACTCTTCCCTTTACCTCGTCCCACATCCAAATGCAAATTCTAAACTGGTCACCGTGGCTCATGCCGGTAATCCCAGTACTTTGGGAGGCCACCGCGCACATCCTATTAGACGTTATTAATGAGGTATTTTTGTTCTGGAGTGTGGAGGTCAGGCATTAGGTTAAAGTTGGACCTGTAAAGTTGGTAGTTTTCAATATACGGGGGATATGTAAGTCCTGGTCCTGGGTAAGTCCACTTAAAGCAGTTTTTTCCAACCCTGATTGCATATTAAAGTCACCTGATGTGCTTAAGACTCCCAAAGCCAGCCCTTGTTCTAGGCCAATGTATGTAGAATTTCTAGAGTGGTTACCCAGACATCAGTATTGTTCAGAAATTTTCCTGGTCGGCACGGTGGCTCACACCTGTAATCCCAGCACTTTGGAGGCTGAGGCGGGCAGATCACTTGAGGTCAGGAGTTTGACAATAGCCTGGCCAACATGGTGAAACCCTATCTCTACTAAAAATACAAAAATTAGTTGGGCGTGGTGGCACATGCTGTAATACCAGCTACTCAGGAGGCTGAGGCACAAGAATCATTTGAACCTGGAAGGCAGAAGTTGCCATGAGCCTAGATTGTACCACTGCACTCCAGCTTGGGTGACAGAGTGAGACTGTCTCAAAAAGAAACAAATTTCCTGGGTTATACTTATCTGGGAATTTAAGTAGCCGAAGGACAAAAAAGAGGAATAAATTATTTCCAGTCTTCAGCACAGTCAGGACTTAAATAAAATTGGACTTCAAGTTTCCAGCATCTTTCCATTCCATTCTCCCAAATTCCTCACAGCTTAAAAAACCACAACTGGGCTGGGCACAGTGGCTCAAGTCTGTAATCTCAGCACTTTGGGAAGCAGAGGTGAATGGATCACTTGAAGTACGGAGTTCAAGACCTCCCTGGCCAACATTGCAAAACCTTGTCTCCACTAAAAATACAAAAATTAGGCTGGGATTACATACCTGTAATCCCAGCACTTTGGGAGGCTGAGGCAGGCAGATCACCTGAGGTCAGGAGTACAAGACCAGCCTGGTCAACATGGTGAAAGCCCATCTCTAGTAAAAATACAAAAAAAAAAAAACAGGCAGTGTGGTGGGTACCTATAATCCCAGCTACTTGGGAGGCTGAGGCAGGAGAATTGCTTGAACCTGGGAGGCAGAGGTTGCAGTGAGCCAAGACTGCACCATTGCACTCCAGTCTGGGTGACAAGAGCAAAACTTGCCTCAGAAAAAAAAAAAAAGTACAAAAATTAGCTGGGCATGGTGGTTCATGCCTCTAATCCCAGCTACTTGGGAGGCTGAGGCAGGAGAATCTCTTGAACCCAGGATGTGGAGGTTGCAGTGAGCCGAGATTGCACTACTAACTCCAGCCTGGGTGACAGAGAGACTCTGTCTTAAAAAAAAAAAAATACACACACCAACAAACAAAAACTCTGCAACTGTAGGTTGTTCTATCAAGGATAGATAGAACAAAGAACATCAATCATTATTCATTCAACAAATATATTTAAGTCCTGGGACACCATGTTACTCTCAGAAGACTTTAAAGATAAAACACAGGTCTCACCACAAGGAGCTTACAGTCTGTCTAGTCCGGGAAGATAGAGTTGTAAACAAATAGGTAAAATAATCAAGTGGGCTATATGGGTCTTTTTTTTTTGAAATGGAGTTTCACTCTTGTTGCCCAAGCAACAAGAGTGCAATGGTGTGATCTCACCACAACCTCCACTTCCTGGATTCAAGCAGTTCTCCTGCCTCAGCCTCCTGAATAGCTAGGATTACAGGCATGTGTCACCATGCTCCGCTAATTTTGTATTTTCAGTAGAGACGGGGTTTCTCCATGTTGGTCTGGCTGGTCTCAAACTCCTGACCTCAGGTAATCCTCCAACCTCAGCTTCCCAAAGTGCTGAGATTAAAGGCGTGAGCCACTGCACCTGGGCAAAGGGTCAGTTTTATTGTGGGGTGGGGTTACCACCACAATTTATTCTGTATAAACCTAGCCAGTTTAGGTTTATACAGAAGGTGAAGCTGGAGCTTTGCAGGCAGACAAGGAGGGGTTAGAGTGGATAGTCCCAGAGAGACGTGTGAGTAAAAATCCTGATGTTACTGCGAAACTGTGAATAACAGAGTGGAGAGTGTATTTGAGTGTGCACAGGGTGAGGAGTGGGACTGGTGGAGGGTATAAGGTTGATTAGGGAAATAAATCAGGAGTGAGAAGGATGAACCCTTTACACTGCATTAAACCTTTAAACTTTCTGTGGATGGCTTCCTCCTATAAACAATGTCTTACAATGTGAGTTAACAGGAAGCCACTGAATGAAAGTTGCATAACTAGAATTGTATTTTCCAGCAAACCGAAAAGACATCTTAGATCTCCTAAATATCTCCATATTCTTTGGAAACCACAGTGTGGTTCAATGGATTTCATCATTGCATTTCTATTTAGATATGCAACTTCTAAAGTGGGAAAATGGGATTATCTATCACAATTGTTTGCACCTTTTAGCTCGCTCTTTGCCTTCCCACATTCTCTGTGGTAGTTCTCTGGCTGAACAAACACTTGCCCCAGGTGGTTGATGACCACAGGCTTCACAGAGATAGTGACTGAAAGACTACCTCTGACTCACTGGGCCCTTACCTGCCTTGTAGAGATGACCACTGAAATGGAGTACACTCCCTCCTTAACCCCTCCAGTGCTGCCTAGGGGGATCTATTTCTGTGCATTTGGGATCAACTTTATTGCAACATAGAGCGTCACTATCCTAAAAGAATTCTGGAGAGAGGTGCATGTGTGTTCAACCCTCAAGGGTGGGAGAGCAGCAGAAGGGGTGCCTGTTTTACCACCTGTGGCATGGGCATTAAGGCTTTGCAGACAGCACCTGCAGATGCACTAGAAACTACTGTGGCAACACCATTCAAGATGTGAATCACAAGTCATTTTCCCACAGATAGTCTTATTAATTCAGAAAACTGCCCTATACATTCTTGAACACAGGCAAGGCCTAGGGAAAGAGGGTAGGGCCCTTGTTCTGGGTGTCTGTCTCTACTCTCTTTCTGTTTAGAAACACCTGGTGTGTAGGTCTTATCTCACTCTGATATCATCTGGAAGACAGGAAACCTATAGCTTTATCTTCAATCCCATGGCTTGACTTAGCGAACTTGGCAAGCTGCTTAACCTCTAGATGCATAATAGTTTTTTTTCCCACCAAGGGTAATGCGTGACTTTTTCTAATTTCCTGAAATGCTGGATGAACTCAGTTAAGCTTTTTGGAGGAAATAGTTAATATGTACATAACTGTTGCAATCAAGTAATTCATCTCAAAATTATGTTTTTAAATTTTCTTTTGAAATGAAGAAAATATATTTTTCCTAAGAAAAATAGTCTTCTATGATATATTAAAAATGGCAACTTTTTTTTTTTTTTTTTTTTTTGAGACAGAGGCTCGCTCTGTCACCCAGGCTGGTATGCAATGGCTCGATCTCTACTCACTGCAACCTCTGACTCCTGGGTTCAAGCAGTTCTCCTACCTCAGCCTCCCGAGTAGCTGGGATTACAGGCATGCGCCACCACACCTGGCTAAATTTTTTGTATTTTTGGTAGAGACCGGGTTTCTCCTGTTGGCCAGGATGGGCTCAATCTCTTAACCTTGTGATCTACCCGCCTCAGTCTCCCAAAGTGCTGGGATTACAGGTGTGAGCCACCCTGCCCTAGAAGTGTTCTTAAGCCTCTGTATTCCCGATAAAGAGAAATTCATTTTTGAAATTCTCATCTTTACCTCTCAGTACATGGCAGTTGTGTTCCTAGAACTATACAATTAATCTACTTTTTGCTCAGACAGACCAAACTGAAGATGTTCTTAATGATAAGAAAAAGGCGTGGAAGGGAGCCTGTCAAATAGGATTATTCAGAGGAAAGAAAGCTAAGTGGATTTAAAATTGCAACCTGTCATTGCCTTCTACAAAGCATATTGGAAGAATTGAAAAACAGAATAGCATTTTATAAAGTATAAGCCCTAAGGAGGGGAAGCAACTTCTGGTTTACAAAAAAAAATTTGTTATGTCAACTGCCATGGTTACGTGGTAGCTTAGATGGCTCAATATAAAAGGTATTATATGAGGGAATTAGAGGTGTGTGTGCATACGTGTTTCCTAACAGCTCTATTCACTGTAAGATATTATAGGTCAAGAATAACACATCACTGGGGATGTCTGATGTTCTCATTTAGATGACTGATGCCATTTATTTGTCTAGCATTGTTTTCTAAGCACATTATCAACCAATAGCTGACATATCTTCAAATAACTGTATAGATTCATAGCACCTCTCCTATTTCATAGTTTAAGAAGTGGAAAAGACCAGGTGCAGTGGCTTACACCTGTAATCCCAACACTTTGGGAGGTTGAAGCAGAAGAATCACTTGAAGACAGGGGTTTAAGAGCAGCCTGGTCAACACAGGGAGACCTCGTCTCTACGAACAAACAAAAAATAAAAACTTAAAAACCACACACACACACAAAGGCAATTTGTTGGCCAGGCATGGCCACACTTTTCCTAAGAAAAGTGTCGTAATCCCAGCACTTTGCAAAGCCGAGGTGGATGGATCACTTGGAGTTAGGAGTTCAAGACCAGCCTGGCCAACATGGTGAAATCCCATCTCTACAAAAAAAAAAAAAATACAAATATTAGCCAGGCATGATGGCATGTGCCTGTAATCCCAGCTACTCGGAAGGCTGAGTGAGGAGAATCACTTGAACCCTGGAGGTGAAGGTTGCAGTGAGTGGAGATCGTGCCACTGCACTCCAACCTGGATGACAGAGTAACTCCGCTTAAAAAAAACAAAAGGTAATTTGTCTTCCTTGTTCCCAAACAACCTTTTCTGCTCTTTTGCCTTCTCACTTTGCCTTATTCACTTTACTCCTAACCGTCATTCACACACACACACACACACACACACACTGCTGTCATATAGCAAAGAGCCCAGTAATATAGCATATTAAGTCATAGCATGTTATTAGAGTCTTAATACATTACTTCCCTTTGCTCTCTAAAAAAGAAAGACAAGACAAATAAATTAAACTTCCAGAATAAAACACCAGGCACTTGTCTGAGAACAATACTAGCACTCACGCCCTCAAAATGACACTTAAAAAAATAATTTTAAATACATAGGAACAGGGTTTTGCCATGTTGCCCAGGCTGGCCTTGAACTCCTGAGCTCAAGTGATCCACCTATCTCAGCTCCCAAAGTGCTGATATTACAGGCATGAGCCACTGCACCAGGCCTAAAATGATACTTTGTGAATGTCCACTTTTTAATTTTTTTTTTTAACATTTATTATACATTTAATAATATTTCAAAATTATTGATAACTCTTTTGGATGTAATAAGCTTTGTAATTACATTTTCATGAGCTCTTATCGTGGAGGGATGCATTCTGAAATATATACAGAAGAAATAATCTGATGCCTGAGATACACTGGAAAAGAACCTAAGATGGGGCAGGGATGGGTTGTAGGTAGTTGGTAGTCAGAGCTGTGTACTGGGTACACGGCGGTTCCTTGTACTGTCCTGCGGTCTGTTGCTCAGGTTCGACATTCTTCCTAATTCAAAAGCCTAAAAAGGGACTTGGCAAGT
>CAUYQU010074276.1:0-27779 GCA_963574635.1 Cheracebus regulus
TTTACTCTAATGATGTTTCTTTTGCTGTGCAGAAGCTCTTAAGTTTAATTAGATCCCATTTGTCTATTTTGGCTTTTGTTGCCAATGCTTTTAGTGTTTTATTCATGAAGTCCTTTCCTGTGCCTGTGTCCTGTATGGTGCTGCCTAGGTTTTCTTCTAGGGTTTTTATGGTGTTAGTTCTTATGTTTAAATCTTTAATCCATCTGGAGTTAACTTTTGTATAATGTGTAAGGAAGGGGTCCAGTTTCGGCTTCCTGCACATGGCTAGCCAGTTTTCCCAATACCATTTATTAAACAGAGAATCCTTTCCCTATTGCTTGTTTTTGTCAGTTTGTCAAAGATCAGATGGCTGTAGATGTGTGGCGTTGCTTCCGAGGCCTATGTTCTGTTCCATTGGTCTATATCTCTGTTTTGGTACCAGTACCATGCTGTTTTGATTACTGTAGCCTTATAGTATAGTTTGAAGTAGGGTAGCATGATGCCTCCAGCTTTGTTCTTTTTGCTTAGGATTGTCTTGGCTATGTGGGCTCTCTTTTGGTTCCATATGAAGTTTAAAGTGTTTTTTTCCAGTTCTGTGAAGAAGGTCATTGGTAGCTTGATGGGGATGGCATTGAATCTATAAATTACTTTGGGCAGTATGGCCATTTTCACAATATTGATTCTTCCTAACCATGAGCATGGAATGTTTTTCTATCTGTTTGTATCCTCTCTTATTTCCTTGATCAGTGGTGTATAGTTCTCCTTGAAGAGATCTTTTACCTCCTTTGTTAGTTGTATTCCTAGGTATTTTATTCTCTTTGTAGCAATTGTTAATGGGAGTTTGCTCATGATTTGGCTCTCTGTTTATTATTGGTGTATAGAAATGCTTGTGATTTCTGCACATTTATGTTGTATCCTGACACTTTGCTGAAGTTACTTATCAGCTTAAGTAGATTTTGGGCTTAGATGATGGTGTCTTCTGAAAATACAATCACGTCATCTGCAAATAGAGACAATTTGACTTCTTCTTTTCCTAATTGAATGCCCTTTATTTCTTTTTCTTGCCTAATTGCTCTGGCTAGAACTTCCAATACTATATTGGAGTGGTGAGAGAGGGCATCCTTGTCTAGTGCCAGTTTTTAAAGGGCATGCTTGTCATTTTTGCTCATTCAGTATGATATTTGCTGTGGGTTTGTCGTAAATAGCTTTTATTGTTTCTAGATACGTTCTATCGATATCTAGTTTATTGAGAGTTTTTAGCATAAAGGGCTGTTGAATTTTGTCGAAGACCTTCTCTGCATCTCTTGAGATAATCATGTGGTTTTTGTCTTTGGTTCTGTTTATGTGGTGAATTACATTTATAGATTTGCATATGTTGAACCAGCCTTGCATCCCCAGGATGAAGCTTACTTGACCGTGGTGGATAAGCTTTTTGATGTGCTTTTGGATTTGGTTTGCCAGTATTTTATTGAAGATTTTTGCATCAATGTTCATCATGGATATTGACCTGAAGTTTTCTTTTTTAGTTGTGTCTCTGTCAGATTTTGGTATTAGGATGATGTTGGTCTCATAGAAAGAGTTTGGGAGGATTCCCTCTTTTTGTATTGTTTGGAATAGTTTCAACGGGCATGGTACCAGCTCCTCTTTGTATGTCTGGTAGAATTCAGCTGTGAACCTGTCGGGACTTGGACTTTTTTTGGTTGGTAGGCTGTTAATTGCTGCCTCGACTTCAGACCTTGTTATTGGTCTATTCAGGGTTTCAACTTCTTCTTGGCTTAGTCTTGGGAATGTGTAAGTATCCAGGAATTTATCCATTTCTTCCAGATTTACTGGTTTGTGTGCTTAGAGTTGTTTGTAGTAATCTCTGATTGTAGTTTGCATTTCTGAGGAATTGGTGGTGATCTCCCCTTTATCGTTTTTTATTGCATCTATTTGATTCTTCTCTCTTTTCTGTTTTATTAGTCTAGCTAGTGGTCTATCTATTTTGTTGATCTTTTCAAAAACCCAGCTCCTGGATTTATTGACTTTTTAAAGGGTTTTTTTGTGTGTGTCTATCTCCTTCAGTTCTGCTCTGATCTTAGTTATTTCTTGTCTTCTGCTAGCTTTTGAGTTTTTTTGATCTTGCTCCTCTAGCTCTTTCAGTTTTGATGACAGGGTGTTGATTTCAGATCTTTCCTTGTTTTTCATTTGGGCATTTATTGCTATAAATTTCCCTCTAGACACTGCTTTAAATGTGTCCCATAGGATCTGGTACATTGTGTCTTCATTCTCATTGGTTTCAAAGAACATTTTTATTTCCACCTTCATTTCCTTGTTTATCCATTTGCCATTCAGGAGCAAGTTGTTCAGTTTCCATGCGATTGTGCAGTTTTGAGTGCTTTTCTTAATCCTGAGTTCTAATTTGATTTTGCTGTGATCTGAGAGACTGTTTGTTATGATTTCCATTCTTTTACATTTGCCGAGGAGTGATTTACTTCCAATTATGTGGTCAATTTTGGAGTAACTGCAATGTGGTGCTGAGAAGAATGTGTATTCTGTGGATTTGGGGTGGAGTGTTCTGTAAATGTCTATTAGGTCTGCTTGTTCCACATCTGTGTTCAAATTCTGGATATCCTTGTTGACTTTCTGTCTCGTTGATCTGCCCAATATTGTCAGTGGAGTGTTAAAGTCTCCCACTATTACTGTGTGGGAGTCTAAGTTTCTTTGTAGGTCTTTAAGAACTTGCTTTATGTATCTGGATACTCCTGCATTAGGTGCATAAATATTTAGGATAGTTAGCTCTTCTTGTTGCATTGATCCTTTTACCATAATACCCTTCTTTGTCTCATTTGCTCACTGCAACCTCCACCTCCCAGGTTCACGCAATTCTCCTGCCTTAGCTGAGGTTACAGGAGGCCACCACCATGCCTGGCTAATTTTTTACTTTTGGTAGAGATAAGGTTTCACCATGTTGGCCAGGCTGGTCTTGAACTCCTGACCTCAATCCTCCTGGCTTGGCCTCCCAAAGTGCTGGGATTACAGGCATAAGCCACTATGCCTGACCAGAACTGAACTTCTTTATGTCAATGGGGATGGTGAAATTTCAGAATTATAAAACTAGATGGCCGCTTGTAAACACCAGAGGCAAGGTGGCCAAAATGATTATAATTGGAAGCACTGCAGAATAGTACTTAGGGTGCCTCAACCTTCAGAGATTAGTTGCAATGGCTAAGAGATCATGGTGTTCCTAGATATGAGACAGAAGGACAACTAACTAAGGTTATTAAGATTGTATAATAACAACAAAAAAGAAAGCTGGAGAAAAGAAGGTTGACATCAGTCCTTGCAATAAAAAATTGTGGACTCTCACTCAGTTTTCGAAAGTAAGCCAGTTTGAAAACTAGCTTGAAGTTTTCCCAATGCTATGTGAACATCATACTTAATCAAATGAATCTGTGGGCCTTGTGTAAATGAGATACCATCTCAAACCAATCTGTGGGCCCAGTGTAAATCAGGCAGCACGTTGAACCAATCTGTGGGCCCTATGTAAATCAGACACCGCCTCTTCAAGCTAGACTGTAAAATTCAGCACATGTGCTGCCATGGGGCCTTTTCCTCTTGGAAGTCCCTTCTCTTTTACTAGAGAGAGAGCTGTTTTCCTTTCTCTTTCTTTTGCCTATTAAACTTCTGCTCCTAAATGCATCATGTGTGTCCATGTCCTAAATTTTCCTGGCGTGAGATGATGACCCCAGGTATTTACCCCAGACAACATAGCTGCTTCAATACCAAGGGATCTAAAATGATACCAAGGGATCTTAAATGCCTTATATTGTCCCTCCCCACTGCCCCTGTCCCCTGTTAGATTGGCAGTTTTAGGAAGTCGGGTGATAAATGAAGTTTTATCCCAAGTACATTTCACAACGGGTCCATTTGGTCCACTGGGTCTAAAAACTACCCTGTGGTAATTTATCAGGTCTCTAAATATATAATCAGGATGGATATATTTAGTGGTTTGCGGAACTCCCACTTATGGAATAAGGAATTATGGTGGGAAGGGCTAAGTAAAATATCTGAAACTGTTCTTTCCCCATTATTCAAGATGGTAATCAGAAATAAAAAGGCATTCCAGGAGGAAGTGCAGATATGATTGCTATCATCAAGAACATCAAAGCTGCAAGGTGGTGGTCCCCATAATGTCTCCATTCAGTTTACCTATTGTGTGACTGTAAAAATCAGATAAATTATGGCAGATGCTATTAGGTGATAGCTCCCTTGAAGCTGTTGTGCTGGGTTTGCTATATTTATTGATGAAGATCAACACACAGTCTCAAACTTTGTATGTGACTACTGATCGGGCAAATGATTTTTTCTCAACCTCCATCAATAGGGGAACTCTGCAGTGGTTTGTCTTTATGTGGCAAGGACAGCAGTATACATTGTCTGCAGGAATCTTGACCATGCTGACATTCTGCAGAACATTGCTCTGGCCCACCTATTAAAGGCTTCATGCTAATTGGACTTACTGATCTGGGAGTAGCAAGTATCATAGATGCCCTAATACAGGGCATCAACCTGGGATGATTTTAACCCCCAGGGGATATTTGGGAACATCTGGAGACATTTTGGTTGTTATAATTGGTTGACATGAGCAACTGATATCTAGCGTGTAGAGTTCAGGGATGCTTCTGTACACCCTATAATACAAAGGACAACCTCCAACCCCAGCAAAGAATTATCTGGGCCCAAATGCCAATAGTGTCAAGGTTAAAAAACACTGTCCTAGCAGACACCTGTGTACCAGTGGTGGGAGGTCAGTCCTATGCAAATTCAGGAATCTGTTACATCAATGAAGTTTCTAGGGGTTAAGTAGTCTTGGGCATGCCAGACTATCCTTTTTAAAGTTAAAGGATAATTGGCATATATTAGGCTCTTAAAAATATTTGCTGAATGAATGAGCAAATGAACAGCATATAGAAAAGTTTCCTGTGCAAAGAGAAGGAGGCCTGGGAGAGAAAGAGAGTTTCCCAGAGGAAGGCAGAAGTTTGTTGTGGCCAGAGGCCAGGAGAGGGGCTGGAGGTACAGCCTGGGAGAAAGCTGTGGTTTATATGGTTTACATGCTATTCATTTAGACACCCGCCCACAGAAGGTGGAGGGCAAACAAATGAGAAACAAGGCCTGGTTTGTATTCTAGAAGGATCACTTTAGGACTTGTTAGAGAGGTTGTCCTGAAAGGTTATGAGACCAGAGTCAGTCAGACTAGTCTGGCCCCTTTTTTTGCAATAGTCTGGTTGGGAAACCATGGACACCTATTCTGGGTCAGAATGGAAATAAATGGAAGAAACAGATTCCAGAAGATTTGGGAGAAAAAAATGATCAGGAGTTGGTGACTGAATTGAGAGGGAGGGTAAAGGGAGAAGGGGGGATAGGAGAAAACTCTCAGTTATCTTAGTCTTTGGGTAAATAGGAAAATAATACAGTTTTAAGTGGCATCTTTGAGAAGGTTTTGTTCTGGATATTTTTAAATTTAAAGATGTGGGGCTGGGCTCATACCTGTAATCTCAGCACTTTGGGAAGCCACGGTGGGTGGGTCACTTGAGGCCAGGAGTTTGAGATCAGCCTGGCCAACATGGCGAAGCCGCATCTCTACTAAAAATACAAAAACTTAGCTGGGGCAAGACTTCCATCCAGACAGCTCCAGCTTGCCCTCTTTTTTTTTTTTTTTTTTTTGAGATGGAGTTTCGCTCTTGTTGCCCAGGCTGGAGTGTAAATGGCACATCTTGGCTCACTGCAACCTCTGCCTCCTGGGATCAATCAATTCTCCTGCCTCAGCCTACCAAGTAGCTGGGATTACAGGCACCTTCCACCAAGCCTGGCTAATTTTTGTATTTTTAGTACAGGCGGGGGTTTCACCATGTTGGCCAGGCTGGTCTTGAACTCCTGACTTCGTGATCCACTTGCCTTGGCCTCGCAGAGTGCTGGGATTGCAGTAGTGAGCCACTGTGCCTGGCCCTCATCTATGTTTTACAAGGACCACTGAGGACTCTTTAGAGAATGATGGCAGTGTGGAGCAAGAGTTGACTCTAGGAGACCAGTTGACTGGTCCATCGCTAAAGAGTAGGCAAAAATGTGACCTTTACTTGGACCAGGGTGGACGTTAGGGTTAAGAAAAGCAGATGGATTCAAGATAAAAGGAATCGAAGATGATCGGGTGATGTGTCGTATAGGAGTGAAGGCGAGAAGTTGTCAGACATGGATAGACTTCTGACGAGTACAGTGGAAGAAATGGGGTTTCCCTTTCCTGAGAAAAAAACCCCACACATTAGGGCAGGGTGTTTTCTGGGGAACACATTGAGGATGAGGGCTCCTGGGCTTTCTGGCAGTTACCTGTTTCCTTCTGGTACCTGAGAAGGCTTAGTTGTTAATCTCCCTTCATGTTTCATATTTCCTTTGTGTTTTTAAAAGGCTGCCCTTCTATTGCTGCTCTCTTCACTCGTTCTGTATTTACAGGGATCTTTTTTCTTTATTTTCTCTCGGCCTTCCACAGAATGACTTTGGTAACTTGAGACTACTTTGGAGAATGCAGCCATTATATTTTCAGTCCCTCTGTGTGGCAATATTACTACTACTGATATTTTCACAGGTCCTGGGTTTGGTAGTGCTGTTTTTTTTTTTTTTCTTTCTCAACCTTGAAAATCCAACACTAACACTATTTTTTGCATCCAAGGAAGAAGCAATGGCAGCACTGGGAGTTTCCTAAGGGGAATACTTTTCTGTATGAAGCGGAAAGGCTGGGAGATTGCTTTATGACCCAAAAGCTGGCATGGACAGTTGTTAGTTTTTTTTTTTTTTTTAATTGTGGTTTATTCCTGCATAACTTATCCAACCATGGAGCCACATTCAGTCAAGGGCATCATGACCTCTGTGGGGGAACAAAACAACCTGAACACCTGATCCAACCTTTCTGGCCTGAAGGCAGCTCCGGTGATGGACTTCCAACATATCTCTAAGGACAGCTTACTTGGAAGTTGTGTCTGCTCCTAGCAGTGCAATGTCCTTCTTCTCAAGGAATGAGTCCTTTCCATGTTTCCGAATGGGATGGATAGCTAAACTCTCATTTGGTCGGTAGTGAGGTATAGGTGCGGAGAGATGACAGTTGGTGAGAGAATAAAGAATGCGACTTTAACAAGGGCTTAGACAGTCTGAGATTGCTGACCTTCAGGTGTATTCTGTTGGGTACTATGGCCTATCTGTTGGATACTATGGTACTATCGGATATGGCCTCAGATCTATGACTGCAGGTGGCATAGTTGACCAACAGCCCCAGCTACTGTGCCCTGAAATCCATCACTGATTGGCCTGAGACCTTGCTTTTCATCACTGAGGAACCCAGACAGGCCTGTTTCTGGGAGAGTTGAGTTGCCTCGGACTCTGCCTTGAGGCCTCCCAACTGGCCTTGCAGAATTTTCTGGAGAAATGCGCTGTTGCTGAGGAAGCATCTAATTCACCTTCCTTCCTTCCCTCTCTCCTTCATGCAGGTCAGACCTACACTATGGCCTAACATCTCTGATAGCCTGCTCCTCATGTTCTCTCTGTTATGGACTGAATGTCTTTGCCCTCCACAGATTCATATGCTGAAACTCTAATCTCAATGTGATGGCCTTTGGGAGGTGATTAGGTCATGAGGGTGGAGTCTCATGAATGGTATTAGTGCCCTTTAAAGATTTTCAGAGAGTTCTTTTGCCCTGTCTTGCTATATGAAGATGTAACAAGAAGTCAGCTGCCTGCAACCCAGAAGAGAGCCCTCCCCAGAACCTAACCCTGCTGCTGGCACCCTGATGTCCAACTTGCAGCCTCTGGCACTATGAGAAATAATGTTCAGTTGTTTATAAGTCATCCGATCTATGATATTTTGTTATAGCAACCTGAATAAGAGACTCATATGCACGTCTCTTAATCAATTGCCTGTACATTGAATCCTGCCCTGGTTTCTGTTTTTCAGAAGATCCTGACTTGATTAAAGATTCAGAAGATCCCTTGATTTAAAAAAGTGATCAGGTATGGTGGCTCATGCCTGTAATCCCAGCATTTTGGGAGGCTGAGGTGGGCGGATCACTTGATGTCGGGAGTTTGAGACCAGTCTGGCCAACATGGTGAAACCCTGTCTCTACTAAAAATATAAAAATATAAAGCCGTGTGTGGTGGTACATGTCTGTGTTCCCAGCTACTCAGGAGGCTGAGGCAGGAGAATCACTTGAACCCAGAAGGTGGAGGTTGCAGTGAGCCGAGATTGTACCACTGTGCTCCAGCTTGAGTGACAAAGGAAGAGTCTGTCTCAAAAAGAAAAAAAAAAAAGTTTTAGAAGGTACACATGCAGTCCCACTGTCTTACCCCTTCTATCTTGTATTTGGCATGGTTCACATGTTTATGTGACATGTCTGACTCCTGCAGGTGTCTGATTTTATTCCTAGGTCTTGTATAATCTTTTATAGAATAGTAGAAATAGGGAAGGATTGGCCAATTATAAATATGACTCGATATATTAATCAGGGTTCCCTGGAGGGACAGAACTAATAGGATATATACATGATCACAAGGTCCCACAATAGGCTGTCTACAAGCTGGGAGCAAGGAGAGTCAGTCCAAGTCCAAAACTGAAGAACTGAGTCTGATTTTCGAGGGCAGGAGGCATCCAGCACGGGAGAAAGGTGTGGGCTGGCAGGCTAGGCTGGTCTCTTCTTTACTCGTTTTTCTGCCTGCTTTGTTTGCTGTCAGCTGATTAGATTGTGCCCTCCAGGTTGAGGGTGGATCTGCCTTCCCCAGCCCACTGACTCAAATGTTAATCTCTTTTGGCAACACCCACGCAGACACACCCGGGATCAATACTTTGTATCCTTCAATCCAGTCAAGTTGACTCTCAGTATTAACCATCACTAGTTATATGAAGTCAAATTATTTGATCTCTTCAAAGTTATCAAATTTGGATATCATTATCATCCAACATCTGAATGACCCATCTAACTTTTATTTTTTAGCAATTCATTTAAATTTTCTCTATTTTAATTTAACCTGTGAGTCTACAGAGTTTTCTTGAAATTAGAAAGTTGTAGAATTAATAATGCATTTTGCCTTTCTATTAATATGCATAATGGTTGAATGGCCAAATTCTCTGGTATTTGCAAAGCCTTGGGTTTTATGTCCACTAATCCTGACTCTTCCCTTGGGAAGGGGTGGATTAAATAACAATTCCCTTTTGGTACACTGTGCGTATATAGTAGAAATTGTCATATGACTTCAATAAATAACTTTTTGAGGTTTCCAAACAACAAGAATACTTTCCCAACAACAAAAGTAGTTTCCCAGCTACTCTTATTAGCTGTAATTATTTTTATAAAAGAATTTTCTCTATTATTTCTTTCCTTCAAAGCAACTAATCAACCTTAATTATTCTCCATAATTTGAGATTTAATTGAATCTAACCTTTGTTGTTGCTGCTGTTAGCCAAAAAGAGATGGCCACACCTCTTTCAGGTTGGGAGGACAAAACCATTAGACAGAATGAATTTTCTCCAGCTTAGAAAGTTTTCCCTCCACAAAGAACATGGATGCATCCACAACCAACTACGTAATTTTAGGGCTCAGTGCAAAAAGAAAATGTGGAGCTGCTTGTTGAAAAAGCAGAGAAAAAGTGCTGTTAAAGGTATTAAATATAAAGCTTTTCCTTTTGTTTTATGAATCTCTTCTGTTACATGCATGCTCCACCATCCCAAGTTTAAAAGTAAAATTGGTAAGAATTTCCAGACGGTAACAGCAGAGCATGAAACCAAGCCTGGGACTTTTCTGAGTGTGGGGCCCTGTGTGACTACAGCAGTTCCCATGGAGTTGGCTCTGGATATGACTCACCAGCGAGCCACAAGCAAGCTGGAAGCCAGAGGGAACGTTTCCCCTCTTCCCGCAAGAGTTTTAGGTGGAGGTGTGGGCAGGGATCGCTGCGATTGTTGCCTCAATCTGGGCTCCCAGGTGACATGGAAGGCACCGTGCTTTGTATCTGATGTGGGAGAACAGCAGCAGTTTTTCTTTCTTTTCTTTTTTCTTTCTTTCTTTTTTGTTTTTTTTTTGAGATGGAGTCTTGCTCTGTTAACCAGGCTGGAATGCAGTGGCATGGTTTCGGCTCACTGCAACCTCCATCTCCCAGGTTAAAGCGATTCTCCCGCCTCAGCCTCCCGCGTAGCTGGGACTATAGGCGTATGCCGCCACATCCAGCTAATTTTTTTTTGTTTTTAGTAGAGATGGGGATTCACCGTGTTAGCCAGGCTGGTCTCCACCTCTTGACCTTGTGATCCACCTGCCTTGGCCTCCCAAAGTGCTGGGATTACAGGTGTGAGCTGCTGTGCCTGGCTTCTTCTTTGTTCTTCGCTCCCCTGGGCAATGGCTTCACCACACTGTCTGACTTTGTGGAGAGAAGGGAATGACTTGTTCATGATGGGCAGTGGTGTTTTGACTTTCCATTGTAAATACTTTATGTATACGTCTCATTATATTTACTGAGTGCTAGCTCTATGTTGGCTTCTATTCTAGATGTTGCTAGGGTCTTCCTGCCCTCATGGAGCTTACATTCTCATGGTGGGGAGGCATGCAATAATCAAAAGGGAGGAGTGGACACACCATGTAAAGAACGTCAAGCATGGGAATGCTATGGAGGAAAGCAGGGTGGAGAAGGAACGCGGATGTCGGGGCTGCTGGTTGTCAGTAGGGTGGTGAGGGAAGGTCTCAGCAGAAGGTGCCACTTGATGAAGACCTGAAGAAGTTAAAGGAAGGCACCATGCTGACTCCTGGGAAAGAGTGTCTGGGACCGTGACAGTCAATGCAAAGATTCTGCGGTGGGAGCAGAGAACTTTGTTCTTCATTGACCTTGCATGAGTTTTTGGTGTGATTTTAGCATGCAAAGGTCTACATGAAAACATTGTTTCCTTCCTTTGTAAGTAGAAAAGTACTATTTCTGGTGCTGGCTGGGTGTGGTAGCTCACACCTATAATCTTAGCACTTTGGGAGGCCAAGACAGGAGAATTGCTTGAGTCCAGGAGTTTGAGACCAGTCTGGGCTACCTAGGGAGACCCTCTCTCTACCAAAAAAAAAAAAAAAAAGAGAAAAGAAATAGAAAAATAGTACTCCTCTGCCATTGCAGTTAAAGATGAATGAAGAAGAGTTCCTCAGCCTTGATTGAATTTGGCTTCATCTCCTCCAGCAGCCACACAGCTCGGCTCTGACATCGAGGAGCTTCTAGAGACAGAGCTCTCTTATTAAAGGACATTTCTTATTAATGGCTGACTTTAAAGCAAACTTTAAAAAAATCCAATCAATTTCTCATTTATTACATTTTGTTTTGTAAAAGATTTTATGTCAGTGATTGCAGAATGAAGGTGCCAATAGTAAAATAATTGGTTTATAAATGGAAAGTTAATCAGATGTTCCCCTTTACAGCGTCCTCTCCAAGGTCAGGTCATGACTGAAATGCAAAGAAAACACATTTGTACAGCAGGCAGATGATAGGCTCATGGGGAGGGCTGTTAACCTTGGGGCTTGGCTCCTCATATGTTGAAGCAAATGGCTTGATGAGCTTCAAAGATCTGGGACATTATTGTACCTGGGAATATAAGAATGGTATCTGCAGTTACAATAATTGGGATAACAATTATGAAAGCTTGAGAAGTCTCAAATTTCAGAGCTCACTCTAATCCCCAGGAAGACTTTTCCCTGGGTGGATATGATATTGCTGTCTTCTAGGTGCATTCCTAAGATGTATTACATTTCTCAGACTTACTTTGTAGAGGCCACTGCCAGGGGCAGGTTTGGGGGTGCCCAGACCATTTTTTGGTTTCAGCCAGGCAACTATCTGCCTCCCTGAAGCGTTCGTGTACTTGGCAAAAGCCAGGGTCAAAGTCGGCTTGACACTTGTCTGGAAGTGTGAGCTCCATGTCCTGGTTTCAGTGAAATAAAAGGCAGGAATGCAAAGGTTTGTTTCCTGGAACTGTTCCTATTTACACAGTGATAACGTATTTCTTCATGTTGTTGACCCAGATGTAGTTGTATCTTGCCTGGTGACAGAGTCTGCTTTGTTGATTGTCGGCTTTGGAATTTACTGGGCTTCTGTTGAACACAGACTGTGTTTTCCTGGAAAATAGAATATTAAAATAGTTGACAATTCCCCCGTAAGTGGAGCTGTGTTCCAAGAACAGCAATGTAGGTAATCCTACCGGATTCACCTTTAGCTCTCTACTTTGAGTTTCTGTTGGTGGCAACAAAGCTGTCATGAAAAACAACATACTTTACCTTTGAAAAAGAAAACTTCCATTAAGAAAAAGGCAGGCAGGTTGTACAAAAAATTATCGTTTAAAGCTCTTGTCTGATCCTTACTTTAGGGAAAAAAAAATCCTTCAATGTAACAAAAATACATGAGCGATTGGTTTACATGAGCAATTCCAAACTCTTTGGAGAAAAGTTAAGATAGCATTTAGAAGTTTCATTGCGGCAGAAGTATATTGAATAACCGTGGTAATCTCAATCAGTGATGTTTCTGTGTTTACATGGGCCTTGACTTTTGAAGCCTTTAGAGAGGGAGAATTGGCGTATGCTAGACACCAAAGATTTTGCAGCTGAGTGTGCCATTCTTTCCTTTCTCTCTTTATAGGAGATGTTGAGTTACTAAGTTCATTGATGTTTCCTGAAATGATATTGCTATTTCCTATTCAAAGGGCCATAGGGTGGCCCTCTAGCACATTGTCCCTAAAGGTGTTCGTGTGATGATTCTAGCGCTTACTTCCTTCCTCCAGAATCTTTCTTTTCTATTGGGCAGTAGCACAGAGGTGTTAGGTCTGACATGAAATGCAAAAGCATGTGTAGCCCTTGCCCTGAGCCTTCCCACTAGGGAGCCATTTCCTTCCCTCCAGAAACCACTGCCAGTTTTGGACAATCTCCCGCTGATGTTAGTATCACAGGGGACAGGGAGGAAATGGGACAGGGAGGGAATGGGACAGGGATATGATGGAGCTTGTAGCTTCTGCATTTCTACTAGATTGGGCAAAAGTGATGGGCAGAGACAGCATTTCGGCTGATTTTGGCACAGAAAGTGAAGGGGAGCTGGGTAGGACACTCAGCACAGACCCATGTGCTTCATCTATGAGGAAAAACGTATTTCTTTAAGTTAAATTAACTTCAGAAGCGTGAGCCAGGATGACTCAGTTGGAGCTATGAAGTTCCCGGTTGTTGGCTCCAGCTCTACAAACAGGCCCTTACCTCTGTCCTTTCATATCAGGTCCTTCTTCCCTGTTTCAATGTCTGTGGGTCTGGAAAAGAGTTTGTATCTGATCTGAGAATTTCTACAACTGCTGGAGGCTCACGGGTTTGTTGGAAGCTCACAGATGAAAGTACCCGGAAGCTTTTATCTCTCTGCTGAAATGTCTTCCCTGAAGACACACATATAGTGTCATTGTGACCTTTAATCTTAATTCCTAATCCTATTTTTTTTTTTTTTTGAGACAGGGTCTCATTCTTTTTCCCAGGCTGGAGTGCAGTAGTGTGATCTCGGCTCACTGCAACCTCCGCCTCCCGAGTTCAAGTGATTCTCCTGCCTCAGCCTCCCTAGTAGCTGGGATTATAGGTGCACGCCACCTCGTCTGGCTAGTTTTTGTGTTTTTAGTAGAGACCTTGTTGGCCAGGCTGGTCTTGAGCTCCTGATCTCAAGTGATCCGCCCACCTAGGGCTCCCAAAGTGCTGAAATTACAAGGGTGAGCCACTGCGCCTGGCCAATCCTTTTCTTAACACAGAGAATAGTTTTAATCACTGGCAAACTGCCAGCTTCTCCAGGAAGCCAGATCTTTTGGAAATCATGGAAAAATACCAACAGCAATTACAAAACTAGCAACACAAAATGGGTTAAAAAGTCTTAATGTAGATCTATTCCTATTGGCTCTTTTGACAGCAGTTGAGAGAGGCTTGGAAAGTATGATTTCAGCTTCAATGACAAACAGCAGAGTGCATTTGGGGAGGAGAGGCTGTCTGTGAAATTCCAGGGTAGAGGGCCCGTACTTTTCAGGCAGCAGCTACCTGACCATGGGTTGGTCACACCTGTGTTTGAACAGTGGGCATCACTCAGTCTGAGACAGTTCATGAGGGTCAGGATGGTCTTTCAGATTCTTCTTTCCTCTTCTGCCTCTTGACTGGCTCCACTCTTCATCTTCCAAAAGAATGGTCCAAGGGGTCACACCATTTGTGCACACTACTGTGCACCCCACTGGTCAGCACAGACATAGGGTGGAAGGATCTGGGGTGACTAACTACTGGCTCACTGAGGAGCTCTACATCCCTCTGATTCTCTGTCCTCACTTGGCCAGGCATAGCAGAGGGTCTTTTGTAGACAGGCAGTGTCTCTAGGGGCCTCCCAGGATGGCTTACCTTGGAGAATTTTCCAGGCTTAGGTTTGGCCCCAGGCTGGCAGGCTTAGAGAAGATTGGGTCAACACATTAACAGATGGCTTTTTCTCTCTCCAGAGCAGACACACACTTCTCTCATGAGGCTCAAGTATAAAACCAGATCTCCAATCCATTGATTTTTCATAAGAAATATAACTGTAGAGAGCCTGGATTCTCAAGAATGCCAGGCAGGTCTGGCTTCCTGGGGAATGAAATCACAATCAGAAAGAAGTGCGATCAGCTTGGATTCAGAACTGGGGGTGTCAGTGGCAAAGGTTCCGTCGGAATAATGCATGCTTTCTGCAGTGGATTGAATGGTGAGCCACTCAAAAGTGTGTCCTTCTGAACCCTGTAAATGTGACCCCATTTAGAAAAAGAGTCTTGGCGGATGTAATTATGTTAAGGATTTCAAAATGAAATTGTCCTGAATTAGATGAAACCTAAATCCAAAGACAACTTACAAATTCCATGTCCTTACAATAGAAGCAAAGAAGGTCATGTAAAGACAGAGGCAGAGATTGGAGTTATGAAGCTACAAGCCAAGGAGTGTTAAGGATTCCTGACAGACCCCAGAAGCTAGAAAGAGGCATGGAATGCACTGTCCCTCAGAGCCTCTAGAAGGAGCCAACCCTGATGACACCTTGATAGCAGATTTCTGGCCTCCAAAACCATGAAACCATACAATTCTGTTGTTTTTAGCCACCCAGTTGGTGCTAATTTGTTATGGCAGCTTTAGGAAATGAATACACTCTTCCATTTAGATAGAGCTGCCCCTGGGCCAGGCAGCTGGAAGGAGTCCTTGGGCCAGCCCTTCCCTGCACACTGCTTAGGTGGGGCCTGCCAACACTTGCCCACAGGCTTGGCAGCTTCCATGGCTGGCCACTCTAGTTTACAAGGAACACATTTTGTCTTTAGACATGGTAATCCATCCCCTTGGGAGAATTGCTGGCCTGGGAGCTGTTCTTTCTCTTAAACCTACCATTTATATATCTGATGGTTTTGTAGCTTAACTCTCAGAGTGGCCACCTTGTTCCCCAAATGTTCTTGGGGACAGTTATGAAAGTGGAAGATATACTTCTGCAGAAGTGCATTTCACAAAGACTCAAAATACCTTGTTTGCATGTTTTATTTCTATGCACATTTTCCCATGAAATCTTGCCAGCTCAGATTGGTTCTAGGACTTGCCTGTTCTCCTGGGACTTTAGTAATGAAATCAATGTGTGGTACAGAGTTCACCTCATTGGTAGTTACTGGGTATTGAATAAAAGAAAAAGCAGAGGTAAGATTCTCTAAGGTTGGGTATAACTTTCTATGCAGGGCCAATCCCATCCCTCTGGTCTTCTTCAAAGAAGATACTGATTTAAACTTCTTTCCTAATTAAACACTGTTTCCAAGAAACATGTTTCATGGAAGATGGGATGCTTATGCATATAGGAGCTGCTCTTCTGGTGATGAGGTGGGATGAGGATGGTGTGGATTTGGGGAATGCATGTGCACAGGTGTGGGGCTGTAACACTGGCTGCAGGAGTGGGGAGGGAGCCAGCAGGGATGACCAGAAAGGCCTGGAATATGCTCGAGCACTTCTGACTGTCCTTAATAAGTGTAAGAAACCATTGGAAAGGATTAGGCCAGGTAATATCATTATCAGATTTGAGTGTTTTTAAAATTCATCTATTCATTCATTCATTCATTTTAGAGACAGGGATCAGATTTGACTGTTTTTTAAAATTAGTCCACTCATTCATTCATTCATTCATTTTAGAGACAGGGTCTCACTCTGTCACCCAGGCTGGAGTGCAGTGGTGCAATCACTAGGTTTTGAGGTGCAATTTTGAGGTTAACCTCAAAATCCTGCGCTCAAGTGATCCTCTTACCTCAGCCTCCAGAGTAGCTGGAACTACAAGTGCCCACCAACATGCTCAACTAATTTAAAATATTTATTCATTTATATATTTTTTTGTAGAGACAGGGTCTTACTATGTTGCCGAGGTTGGTCTTGAACTCCTGGCCTCAAGTGATCTCCTGCCTTGGCCTCTCAAAGCACTGGAATTACTGGAATAAACTACCATGCTCTGCTGGACTTGAATTTTTGAAGTCCATATGAATGGGTTGGAGTGAGATAGGGTGGAGAAGGCAGGGAAAGCAGCAGGTGGACTGTGGAAGTGAGTAGGAAGTATCAAAGTGGAATAGGGTCTTGAGTTGCAAAGCTTTAGCATAGTGTGCATTTCAACTCATGCCCCATTGCCTTTTCCATTCATCTTTCAAAGATGTCGTGAAGCATCTTTCAAAGATGAGATAAAAGTAGAAAGAAACATGCAAAAGCAGTAAAAATAGTATTATAGAAGCTCATTAAAAGAGACATTTCATTATCCTGGGTAAACTAGTACCACTGACATTTTCATGCAGGGCAGCTGGGGTAGGAGCAGGAGGAACGGATAAGGCTGGGAAAGGCAGTGTCCCACGTACTGTATCACTCAGGGCCTGACTTTTCAACCTTTATAGGAATCTGTGATCTCGATGCCTTGTTAAAGCCAAAATAAATTTTACACACAACCAAAACAATATTGGTTACCAAGTATTTCTGGAAGGGTAATTATGCTTCCATAATGTGTATTAAAATAAAAAATAGACAAAAAAAGAGTCGGCAATTGGGAAAGAAGTGGCCGCACTCTTCCAAGGGTCTAGGGCCACATTCACTCATCACGGCATCTTAGGTTTCTAGCGTTATGGATGGCATGTGGTGGCTGCCCATTAAATTAAAAATATAATGAATATAGGGAATCCTCAAAACACATTAAGGATTTCTTAGCTCTTTGCCAGTGTACAATTTGTTTTCTTTTATATCGCACAACTGGAATTATTCAAGCTGAATAGAACTAATCAAACATTTGCCTTTACAAATACAAGGGACGTCTACCTGTGCTCTGGTTGTGCCTGCATATGCCTTTATTTTTCTTGGTCTTTAAAAACACAGGCTGAACCCTGAGATTGGAACCCATTTTGCCCCTTTCTTCTTCTTTTCTTTGGTTAGCTGAGATTGAGAAGTAGATTGCTGAATAAATAGAAACTCACTCTGGGGCTCAGGGCTCTTTAGAAGGTAATTCTGACCTCCAGCCACTTTACGGAATATTGGTAATTTGACCTCGACTTGATTTCCGCATAAGCTGTCATTTTATACACTCAGAGAAAGCAAGAGAGGACATAAATGAAGAGGATATATTTCTAGTGGCACACTAAAACAGAATCAGGTACCAAACACTATCCTTGCTGAAGTGATAACACTCCATGTATTTTCCTTAATTTTTGTTTGCAGGCAGATATCTTGAGCTTCTATGGGTTCTGGTACACAGTTTGTAATAACTTTTGGGGTTGATTATAAAATTGTACTGAATGAGGTAGCACTCTGGTATGCAAAATTAATTGGGTATTCATATACTTATAAAGTAGATACATAATTATCAACTGGTTAGGATACAATGTAACATTTTTCTCTGATTCCAAAAGTAATGTAAGCTCATTTTAATAAATTGAGAAAATGCAGAAAAGTGCCAGAATCACCTGGAACTCATTACTCAGCTATAACGACCATTATTTAAAATGTTTCATTTTTTTCTATGCCTGTACAGAATCATTGTGTGTGATTATACATATGTAATATATAATTCTGAATTCTACTGTTTACCCCTTACCATTGTTGTACAAATATTTTCCCCAAATTATTGAACATTCTTGGACTATACTAGGAATGGTTAAGGCTTTAATTGGTCAATTAAAAGAGTTATTTGATCCTTGATATGGTAAGATGTTTTGGTGCTTCCATGCAAACAATGCATAAAGGATTGTTTATTAAAAATAACAATAGAGATACCTCTATTTCATCTAAAGCTGTCTCTACTAAAAATACAAAAAGGTGAGATAGGGTGAGAGCTATATGAAGGCAGTTAGGATCTATATGTTTTATATTAAAAATATTTTCAGATATCTGTACTCCCTTTCCTGTTTTTAAAATTTATATCCTGTACATTTTATTTTTTCTCCTGATAGATCAAAATCATAGACATAATTAAACCTCAGCAACAAAAGTAATTCCTACAAATCTGGAGGGTTTAATTCAAGCTGGTGTTGAATATAAATGCAGTATTTTACAGAGTGCAAATCATCCTTGATAGTCATATATATCCTTTCTTTCCATGGCCCCAGAGCCAGCATGGTGATCAGTGAGGATATAGATGAGTGAAATTTAAGAGGGCAAAGTGGAGTGTTCATAGGTAAGTGACCAGAGGTCGCACAGAGTATTGGGGTACATAGGCCAATAGTTACTTGCTAGGGAAAGCTTGAGGTCAAGGACAAAGATAAGAGTATACAGGGAAGGCTGGGCGTGGTGACTCACTGCTGTATCCCAGCTACTTGGAAGGCTGAGACAGGAGAATCTCTTGAGGTTAGGAGTTCAAGACCAGCCTGGGCAACATAGTGAGACCCTGTCTTTAAAGATAATTATAAAAGAATACACAGCGAAGGACTTCTGCTTTTTAAGGGTAACACCCTCAGATTCAACTGTGTTCATTTGCTATACCTCTGCCAATTAGACAAAGGGCGAATCTAAGAGGAAGGGAAGCTGTGCTGACGCACCCCTGTCTCAGGTTTTGATACAATTGGCATCAGTGGAGATGACAGTCAATCTCAAGGGGGCAGGAGTTAGAAATAGAAGTGCTGGAGCAAGGGGCTTGCTTGCCTGGACAGGGCTGGCCAGGGGAGCTGAGCTGGATGGGACTTTCCTAAGCTTCAATGGGCAGATGACCCCAGTGGGAGAGTGGGGAGTCTCTCAGGGTTTCCTCAGTCAGCAAGTCAGATGGGAAGAAGGAAGGAGAAGGGAAATGGATGTTTGCTGAGCTGTGTGGCTTGGCGCTTCCTCTGTGGGAAGCAGGGAGTTTAGGCACTGCTCACCCTGGGCTGAAGTGGCTGCTCTGTTGATGAATAGCATCAGTTCTCCACTCAGAACATGTGGACCCTCTGGTGCCAAGAGTGGGAATCCGCGGGTCTTGTCTGGGGGCATTGAGCTCCCTGTCTCTGCCCACTGTCTAGCCAACAGCTCATGTGGGTTCCCTGCAGGGTTGTTTCATTCTGAGGGCTGTGAGGAGGATCTGTTCTGGCCTCTGTACTTGACTCATAGATGATCATCTTCTCTCTCTGTCTCTCTCTTTTGTGACAGGGCCTTGTTCTGTCAGCAGGTGGAGTGCATTGGCATGAAAATGACTCACTGCAGCCTTGAGCTCATGGGCTCAAGTGATCCTCTTGCCTCAGCCTTTTGAGTAGCTGGGGCCATAGGCATGCACCACCATATCCAGCTTATTTTTTAATATATTGTAGAGATGGGGTCTCCCTATGTTGCCCAGGCTGCTCTCGAACTCTGAGGCTTGCCTTGGCCTCCCAAAGTGTTGGAATTACAAGTGTGAGCCACTGCACCTGGCCCCTGTATCTCTTCAAATTATCTTCCCTCTATGTGTCTCTATTTCTGTGTCCAAATTCCCCCCGCTTTTTTTTGTAAGGACAGCAGTAGCATTGGATTAGAACCCATACTAATGACATCATTTTAACTTGCTTATTCTGTAAAGATCCTATTTCAAATTAAGTACTGGAGGTTAGAATGCCAACATGTATTTTTTGAGAGGACTCAAACCCATAACAGACCCCTATTCCCCACCTACTCTCACCCTAGTGAGTTCAGGAAGTCCTTCAAACTTTAAATTGTGATTTTCCACTGAATGTTTCTCTAAAGAAGATTGAATTATTTGTTCCTCCGAAAAGTGAAAGCAGCAGGTCCTCTGAAACACTTTCACTTTGAAGGAATAATTCAGCGTTGCTTCTTTATCTGGAGATATGGTGCTGTTGGATGCATCTTCTCTTCACATCTGTTTGTATCAGTGCAAAGGGAAAGTAAAGATAAGTAGTTTTTTTTTTTAAAGTAATAGAAGATGATGCAGGATCCCTCTGGGTTTAAGCTGGAATGATCTGGTTATCTCTGTGGATCACCGTGCTGGGTGTCATGGTAGCAAAACCGTGCTGCTCGAGTCTGTGCCAGACGGGACCTGTGGAGCTTCTAACTCAGCTCCTGGGCTTTTGGCCCCCATGAGCTCTAGTAATTTACCATGTGGGCTCGTGCAATGTTGAAAAGTGAAACGGCAGCTATCTTAGTCCATGTGGTACTGCTAAAACAGAGTACCTGAGACTGGGCAATTTATGAAGAACAACAATTTATTCCCTCACAGTTCTAGAGACTGAGAAGTCCAAGATCAAGGCGCTGGTGGGTTGGAGGCTGCACCCTCTGTTGGGGAGGAACATTGTGTCCTCACTTGGTGGAAGGCAGAAGAGCAAGCTACGTACAGTGCTATGCGAAGCCTCTGGGACCTTAAACCCATTCATGAAAAAGGAGTTCCTATGGCTTAATCACCTCTTAAAGGCCCCACCTCCAAATACCATTCCACTGGCTGTTAAGTTTCAACACCTGCATTTTGGAGGGAACGTGCAAACCGCAGTGGCAGCCTAGCCCAGCATGAAGGGAATGGCGTCTGGAGCCCGACGAACTAGGTGGTAACCAGCTGCGGGACTCCGAACAGGAACTTAACACTCTGTATGTGTCAACCCTGCATCTGTAAAATGGGTACAGTACTAATATCTGGTACTTACATCATGGCTGGGCACGGTGGCTCATGCCTGTAGTCTTAGCACTTTGGGAGGCTGAGGCAGGTGGATTACCTGAGGTTGGGAGTTTGAGACCAGCCTGGCCAAGATGGTAAACCCTGTCTCTACTAAAAATACAAAAATTAGCTGAGTGTGGTGGCGTGCAGCTGTAATCCCAGCTACTCGGGAGGCTGAGGCAGGAGAATCGCGTGAACCTGGGAGACAGAGGCTGCAGTGAGCCGAGATTGCGCCATTGCATTCTAGCTTGGGCAACAGAGTGAGACTCTGTCTTAAAAAAATTATATCAAGGGATCGTTAAGAGGATGAAATGAATTGATATATGCTAAGTGCTTAGAAAGGGCCTGACACATCATAAGCACAATGTGAATTTTTTAGATAAAAATAAAGATTGAAAGCTTTCTCAGTGCCAGGCACTGTGGTAAGCACTTTAAATGTGGTATTATAATGATGCTAAGGGGTTGGTTGCTATTATTCCTACTCAAAAATAGGAAACAAACTCAAAGAGGGGAAGTGACTGTTCAAAGTCAAGAGCTCTTAAGGCAGAGCCAGGCTTTAAGAGAAGCATGTCTGATCCCCACATAACCTCGTCACCACCTGTCATGATACCTGTAAAGGGAGCCTGAGAAATGGCTTCCTTCTATTAATAGATGAGTCAACAAATCCTCGCTGAGTGTCTGTCATGAGGCGATAGGTTCATGACACACTGGACAGAATAATGATGGTGTTTATAAATAAGAGGCTTATTTACACTTGAATGTCAGTTCTAATAATTCATGTGTGCTATGCTCTGCCACCTTCTCTACATTTACTAGTATTAAGAGTTAAAAAAGAGGTTCGTGGATTTCACCCCACTTGCATTTTGAATTGGCTTCTGTAAAAGGTTTCAGTGATTACTTACTGCTGAGTAGCTGAATATCTTCCCTAACCTTACAGATAATTACTAATATTATTTTTTTGAGACAGGCTCGCTCTGTCACCCAGGCTGGAGTGCAGTGGCACGATCTCAGCTCACTGCAACCTCCACTTCCCTGGTTCAAGTGATTCTCCTGTCTCAGCCTCCTGAGTGGCCGGAACTACAGGCGTACACCACCATGCCCAGCTAATTTTTGCATTTTTAGTAGAGATGGGGTTTCACCATTTTGGCCAGGATGGTCTTGATCTCTTGAGCTTGCGATCTGCCCTTCTAAGCCTCCCAAAGTGCTGGGATTACAGGTGTGAGCCACTACACCTGGCCCAGATAATTATTTCTAATATGGATCCATTAATAGGATTCAATACCTTAGAGTTTTCTCTCTTGTGTATTTACTCACCTGTGTATCTGATGCAGATTCGAGTTCAACATGATTGAAGGTGAAAGGTAGAAGGTAGAAGGCACATGTGATCCATTTACCTTGGACAACAAGTACATGGTCTTCAAAGTGTCCACACTGGCCTCTGAGAACCACGGACAGGGCTGAGGTATAATCACGGGGCTATGCAAGGATCAGCATCCCATGCTTATGCTGTTGCTGCAACTGAACAGGTAGGAAAGGTGTGTTAGTGGAGAAAACATTCCAACAGGTAAATTGCCATGTAATGTGTTATCCAGACCAAAGCTCTTTTCAGAATAAAAGAGAGTGCTAATAAGAATTGTGCCAGGGCAATAGGAGGAACTGGGACTGTCCTGGCCAATGGGGTTGATGGCCACCCCCTCTACAGTCTACCAGGCTGACAGAGCACTGGGTGCAGACCCTGAAGAGGTGGGAGGAACGGTACAAGGTCCTTGCTGGAGCCTGTGACAAGAGGGCAGGCTAGGGCTGGGCGGGGTGGCTCACGTCTGTAATCCCAGCACTTTGGGAGGCCAAGATGGGTGGATCACCTGAGGTTAGGAGTTCGAGATCAGCCTGGCCAAAATGGTGAAATCCCATGTCTATTAAAAAATACAAAAAATTAGCCAGGCATGGTGATGGTTGGGCACCTGTAATCCAAGCTACTAGGGAGGCGGAGGCAGGCGAATTGCTTGAACCCGGAAGGCAGAGGTTGCAGTGAGCCGAAATTGCACCATTGCACTCCAGCCTGGGCAACAAGAGCAAAACTCCATCTAAAAAAAAAAGAGGGCAAGCTGGAGTTGTCTGGATGGAAGTCTTTTTGGACCACTGTTCTGTCCCGATGTGTACATTCTTATGCTGTTGTGAATGGAGGTGTGAGAGGAATCCTGTTTGAAGGTAAATTCTGTATCTTACAATTTGTTTAATCACCGTAACTTTCTTCATGATTTCCCTGGGTATTTTCATTTGGAAGCACACTGTCTTGTCTGCTGACAGAGCAGCATTGACCTGGCCTCCTTTCTGGGGAGCCACCACTGTTGAAATCAGGGGTGAGCAAGCTGGGTTTAATGACAGTGGCCACCAGTTATTCATGTATCTCATAAAATTCTTCTTATCTAAGGCAGTGTGTATGTGAGTGTGTAGGTGTATGATGTGTAATGAGGTATACAGGTGGGGATGTGTGTGTATATGATCTATAATGAGGAAGTATGTGGGAAAGGGTATGTGTGAGCAGATGTGTGTTGTGTAATGAAGAGGTAAGTAGTGGTGTGTGTGCAGGTATATTATGTATAATGAGGAAGTAAGTAAGTAGGGGTGTGTGTGTGTGTGTGCAGATGTGTGATGTGTAATGAGGTAAGTAATGGGGTGTGTGTGTGTACAGGTGTATGATGTGTAATGAGGAGGTACGTAGTGTGTATGTGTGCAGATGTGTACTGTATAATGAGGAGGTCAGGAGTGGTGTGTTTGTGTGTGTGTGTGAGTGCAGGTGTATAATGTGTAATGAGGTGGTAAGTAGTGTGTATGTGTGCAGATGTGTGATGTATAATGAGGAGGTAAGGAGTGCTGTGTGTGTCTGTGTGTGTGTGTGTGAGTGCAATGTATGATGCGTAATAAGTAGGAATGTGTGTGTGTTCATGCTTGCTCATGCTGTGCATGTGTGTGTGTGTGTGTGTGTGTGTATGTGCATGCGTGCACTAATATGTATGCAGCATGAGCATGCATGGATCCAATAGATCTGATCCCGCCCACATCTCAGTGGCCTGTCTGGTTGGTGCTCTCTGTGGGCTCAGCCTGGCCTGGTCCTGGTATTCAAAGCCATTGAGAAGAGATTGTTGGAAGGAGATGGTGACGGGTGAGCTATTTCAGAGCCATTACTATACACAAGGCCAGCAAGAAGGAGGCTGAGTTGAGACAGGCATGAAGTTTCGTGGGCCGAACCCCCTTGCCTTCTTCTGGCCTGTGTGGGACTGTGGGCTTGCTCCAGGGCTGCTGGGGTGAGAGAGGCTGATGGGGAATGAGAGAGGGCTGTGGGAGCCACCCTGAAGGCTGGGAAGAAAATGGAGGACAAAAAGGCATCAATGGCCATAGCTAAACATATCTAATTAAAAAATCCTGAAAATATTCACTCACACTTTTAATCTGAAGGGTTGAGATTTTCCCAAAGATAGCCAATCTGCCTTCAGGGCATGTGGCTCATAGTAAGGTCCACGTTGGTCTCATGGTCTTTGCGTTATCCTGATTACCACCCTCATCACCACTTCCTTTTCTGAAATGTACATAATGTAGAACTGGAGCTTATTTTTACTTACTGTGCTTACTGAATAATTTAATGTTTCTTAGTCTTCACTTGGTAAACAATGGCAATATCCTGTATTTCTTATTCACCAAAAACCCCAAATGAAAGAAACTTAAGTTGAGTTGCTTTTACTTGTATGGGTTTTAAGTGATCTGATGATTTGGGTTGTCATTGGCTCTTCTCAGAAGAAAGGCACTCAACCCTCTCTAGGATTGCTCACACACTTCTCGACATGCTCTGTGTACAGCAATATTTGTTTTTCTCCTCTTATAAGAAAAGAAGTGCATGATGGTGTGACATGATGGTGTGGTTTGCAATGTGCTATTTTACATATGCAAAACATTATATTCAAAATAAAATACATTCCAAAACTGGTGATAGGGCGTCAAGGATTAAAACACATGTGTGGGCGTGCACACACACACGCACACACACACACACACACTCCTTTTGAGGTTAGGTTAGAAAGTTTCTGCTTTCATGACTTTGATAGTAGTTTTGGAGGTCTGAATTCAGTGTTTTCCAGTGTTGTATTTACTTTTAGTTAGTTTGTGAGCCTAATGTTAGGACCGATTAACTTAAGGAGTACAATAAAGTTAATTTCTAAAATTATCAGAACTAAGTTTATTTAAATTCACTTTAAAAGCACTGTTTCTATAATACTCAACCCTTTGGGTTTGGGGAAGGAATGTGGGAAATTGTTACAAAAATAAAAGAATAAATAACCTGTTGCATGTATTGCAAATTTGGAATTGCTGACATAGGAAATTACTTTATTTCTAGTGCTTTTGGAAAATTATTATCTTATAGTAGAAAAGCAAATAATTTGGATTTCCTCTGAGGGATGTTCTGTTCTGAGTGTGAAATTTTATTTTGTCTTTCATCAACAGAGACAACAGAGGAAATACTTTCTAATGAGATGTTTTTCCATCCAATTTAAAGTATGAAAAATCCTGTCTTTCATGGAAGGATTTTTGTCTTGTTTCTTGTAACTCCCAAATTTAGTGCAGTGCCTTGGACATATTAGCTGTTCAACACTTATTTATCAAATAAAGCCCAACTAGCACATCATTCACGTATCAGCCATGAATGACACATGGCTGCCTCCATGTAATTTGCAGGCTGCACTGTTTTTTACTCAGCTGGTCACTAGATGTCCCTCTGTATCCATGCTCAATTTCCATGAATATGCATGCTCATTATTGCATGTAGATACGACTGCTCAGGCTATGAAGTGTTTGAAAAGCTCAGTTTTCCCTTTCACTGGGTGTCAGTTACAAGTACTGTAGGCTGTTGTAAACATAAGACAAAGCTGGTGATGGTAATATTAAGTCATTGAAAGAAGAAACAGAGAATAGAGGAGCTGTTTTAATTTAATCAGGTTAGAGAGGTGCTCTTCCCTATACTGGAAATACTGGGAAAACATTACAGTCAGCAACTTTTAAAATTAGCCAGGCATCAACTTTAGCCATTTGCATGAATATGCATCGCACAGAGTGCTAGAACCCTGCAAGTGTTGTTTGGGCTGATGGTGCATATGTTGAACGGCTTATCTGTGATAACTGGGAGGCAGGATCATCTGTTGTTGAATAGACAGAACCCACTCTGCTAATGCTGCTTTGTGGTCAAACTTTGAGCCATCGGTGTAACTGAAAAGTCATTGCTGGCCGGGTTCTCTAGAGTGTCTGTAATAGTATTCCCCCTACGGGTGTAGACACAGCCTTTAGCAGGAGGATACTTGCTGAGGAGGCACGGATAGAAAACACTTTAGAGGCTGGGATCATGGTAACCTTCACTGTAGTCACCTCTCATATCCATGTGCTGGGCTATTATAACCATGTTTTCACTGAAAAGGAGGAGTTTTCTTTGGGACAAATCCATTTCTTTGAATAATAATTTTCCCCCTGATTATAAAAGTAATGCATTTCCTTTGTAGAAAATTTGGAAAATACAGAAAAGTATTATGAAACAAGGATGCTTACCATTTTAGAGACCAAATTGTGTTGTATGTATAACTTTATTTCCTACTTTTAACATAATATTGTATAATGAGCATACTGTATTCCAGATCATTACTCTTCAAAAACCTGATTTTTGACAGCAACATACTACCCCACCTTTCGCCTGTGCTGCATTTTTAATCATATTTAATCATTTAATATTAATATTTAATCATTTCCCTATCAATGGACACTTAGGTTTTGTTTCAGATTTTCTACTTTCATAAATGATGCTGAAATAAACACTGTTACAGATGCATTTTTCTCACATCTCTGATTCATTTCTTAGCATGAATTTCTGTAATTGAAATTAAAGGGAGGGCTAATGGATTCTTGATGTAGAAGCAAAATGCAACTTTTCTCAGGAAGAGTCCTTTACCCTTTTGGTTATAAACTCATGGCTGGATTGAGTGTCACTGAAATTAGGATATTATCAGAATTCTCAAAAGTGTTTCTCATGTAGCACCTTTTCATATAAGTCAATGTCAGTGGTAGAAAATTCAGATCATTCTATTTTGCAAATAAGTTCTCCTTGCCTTATGCCAGCACCATTGGCTTATCTGTGATAATTGGCTGCTTTTTCATACCCTCATGTATGTTTATAGCATCTTCTATCACTTGGAGAGATCTGTGAGAGGCCGCCTGTGTGTTTCTAAAGACATCCATTTCTCAATGTGGCACTCTCCTCCAATCACTTGTGGGTTTAATGCAGGTGACCTGATTTGCAATGGGGAATCTCAAGGGAGGTGTTTTTGTCATGGTCCTTGTAATTATGTTCTTTCACCAGGAAGATCATATTTTATTCCCATTCTAATAAAAGAACCAGGATGTAGGGGCTTGAGAGCATTTCTGTGACCATGCCATTGAGAAAGCTCTTTTTCTTTCTCAGTTTTTAAAAGATCGACATTGAATTAAAAGGATACTGGCTAGCGGTCTGTCTATCTTGTTGATCTTTTCAAAAAACCAGCTCCTGGATTTATTGATTTTTTAGAAGGTTTCTTTGTGTGTTTCTATCTCCTTCATTTCTGCTCTGATCTTAGTTATTTCTTGTCTTC
>CAUYQU010074278.1:0-19942 GCA_963574635.1 Cheracebus regulus
CTGGCTCGCTGTCTCAGAGCCTTTTGTTTTTTTAGTTGAATGGTCGACTCCCAGGTGTTCCAGTCGCCTGTTGAAAAGGCACCGGGATCTGTGTGATTTCCCCTGCGGGGACACACTGCGCAAGCTGAAACAGCGGCGCTGAGATTCGTAGCGCTTTTTTGCCTGGGGATCTCCTGGGCTGGCTCCCTGCTTCAGTCCCCTTTTTAATCTGCCTTCCCGTAGCTCCACTCACCAGTTAAAAGGGCACACAGACCAGTGTATTTTGTACGGAGACCCGCCGCGCCGCAGCGCCGGCAAAGCAGCCGCACCGGCCGAAAGAGCCGCGCAGGCCGAAACAGCCGCATTGGCGACCCGTGGGGCTGCTCCGCCTGGGAATCTCCTGGTCTGGGGTTAATAAAAATCCGTCTGGAAATGCGGCGTCCACTCACCCTCTGCACTTTCACTGGGAGCTGCAATCCTGAGCTGCTCCTAATCCGCCATCTTGGATCTCCTCCCTTGAGTGAGTTTCTTAATCCTGAGTTCTAATTTGATTGTGCTGTGATCTGACAGATTATTTGTTATGATTTCTGTTCTTTTACATTTGCTGAGGAGTGATTTACTTCCAATTATGTGGTCATTTTTAGAGTAGGTGTGATGTGGTACTAAGAAAAATGTATATTCTGTGGATTTAGGGTGGAGAGTTCTGTAGATGTCTATTAGCTCCACTTGGTTCAGATCTGTGTTCAAGTCCTTGTTGATTTTCTTTCTCGTTGATCTAATCCTGGCAGTGGAGTGTTAAAGTCTCCCACTATTATTGTGCGGGAGTCTAAGTCTCTTTGTAGGTTATTAAGAACTTGCTTTATGTATCTCGGTACTCCTGTATTGGGTGCATATATATTTAGGACAGTTAGCTCTTCTTGTTGCATTGATCCTTTTACCATTATGTAATGCCCTTCTTTGTCTCTTTTGATCTTTGTTGGTTTAAAATCCGTTTTATCAGAGACTAGGATTGCAACCCCTGCCTTTTTTTTTTTTCCTCTCCATTTACTTGGAAATCTTCTTCCATCCCTTTATTTTGAGTGTATATGTGTCTTTGCATGTGAGATGGGTCTCCTGGATACAGCACACTGTTGGGTCTCCAGTTTGTCAGTCTGTGTCTTTTGATTGGGGCATTTAGGCTATTTACATTTAACATTAATATTGTTGTGTGTGAATTTGATCCTGCCATTTTGTTACTGGCTGGTTGTTTTGCCTGTTAGTTGATGCTATTTCTTCATTGCATCGTTGGTCTTTACCATTTGGTACGTTTTTGCAGTGGCTGGTACTGTTGTTCCTTTCCATGTTTAGTGCTTCATTTAGGAGCTCTTGTAAGGCTGGTCTGGTGGCAACGAAACCTCTCAGCATTTGCTTGTCTGTAAAGGATTTTATTTCTCCTTCACTTATGAAATTCACGTTTTTCACGTTTTCTCTCATGTGTTTTCTCAGCTTTGTCCACTGAGAAAGCCTGGCAGCAGCAATCTCCAATTCTATAAGCACACCCAAACCTGACCTGAGACTGATTGATTTTTTTGTAGAGACAGGGTCTTATTATGTTGCCCAGGCTGGTCTCAAACCTCTGGGCTCAAGCGATCCTCTCACCTCCCAGCCTCCCAGAGTGTTGGGATTACAGGCATGAGCCACTGCACCCAGCTGATTTTTATTTCTAAAAATCATTCTCCACTAAAAAATTCTTGTTGGAGAAATGGCTGATTCTAGGACTGAAGCAGGCAAAGTACAAAATGAACCTGTAGCATCTTGTGTCAGAGAGCAAAAAAAGTGCTCAAAGAATGATGGGGGCATGTCAAATGACACAGAAGCAAACTTGAAGGGGTTCTCACTGGCTAAATATAGAACAATTTGAGCATGAAAATAAATAATGAAACTAACTGGAATATAAGCCAGAGACTAAAACAGAAATCCCCTGAAAATTCTGATACCTTCAGGGTTGGGCATCTCCTCCTACATGAAGCTCTCACCTAGAGGGAGGCATCTGGTGGTATACCAAGGGATATGGCCCTCAATTTGGCCTATCTAAACTTCTGATAAATTGGATAAAGACTGAAGGTTTGCTTGTTAAACATACAGAATTTATAATGCTGGGAGAGACAGCCAGTACCTTGGATGAGATGCTCTGGACTCAAAGAGATGAACAAGTAGAAACACATAGGTTATAATATAAAATGTGAATTCCGACACTGAGTTTCAAAAAATAAGTTGTAGAGATGCAGAATTAGCGAGAAATGACTAAACAGCATTTCTTGTGAAAAAAGATCTATACTTGCAATTTGAGTCAGCAGTGTGACATAGCCTCTCAAAAAAAAAGATCTTGGGCTGCATTACATTTTTGCCTGCAAAAACAAACTGGTCCTAGTGACTTCTATGCTGGTCACATCATGTTGGGAGCACTGTGGTCAGTTCTGGACTCCCTCTCACATTTTAAGATACTGAATTTAAGGAATAATAAGATCAAAGTAACCAGAAGATTAAAACATGTAGAACTGTCATATAATGAGCTGCTGAAGAAACAATACATGTTAAACCTGAAAAAAAAAAAAGACTTGTAGGGATATGGTAGGGTGAGGTACATATGACTCTTCATAAATTGAAAGATAGTCACACAGAAAACTTGTTCTGCGGGGTTCCGGATGGCAAAACAGTGTTATTAACGTAGAGTGTGGTCTAATATGCAGAAGAACCTTTTTAACACAGAGCTATTCTAAAACGGAGTGCTCTACCTTGTATGGTGGTAAGCTACCCATTATGGGAAGCATAGAAGTACAGACTGGGTGACTGCATCTCAAAGCTAATTATTGAAATCCTTTCAAGTTCTGAGTTTCTGTATCTGGCCTACTACTGGGTAGATATTTCTTCAAAGCCATCATCTTCTTTGGTCTCCTTGTCCATCTTTTAGGATTTTTTTTCAAGTAGACAAAAATTCTGAAAACAAATATTTGCATATTGATAAATTCTGGAGTAAGACTATGCCTAGAAAAGGGGGAGGGGAATGCTTCCAACTTTTTCCAGAAAAACACTATGGAGTTAGGAAAAATGTAAGGAGCACTTGAGGACAAAAAGGAAGCATGCATAGAAGATAGTAAAACATATAAACACTATCATAGACTGATTGAATGAATTTCCCCAATTCTTACTCCTCCTCAGATCCACATCCTTTGCCATGAACCATCTTCTCATTTAAAGGCAGTTTACCAGCCTATCATCCTTTGACTTTGGACTCAGCCACGTGACTTGCTTGGGTAACTAGATATTAGCAAATGTTACATAAGTAGAGATTTGAAGAATCATTTGTGTATTTCTGCTCCTTTTTGCCCTCTGCCCTCTGCCACTGCCATGAGAAACTACCTGCCCAGGATACCCTGTTGAATGATGAGATATGTGGAACAGAGCTGAGACACTCCCAGTTGTCCTAATCAAAGATCAGCCAACACCCAGGCATGTGAGCAAGCTCTGCCAAGACCAGAAGAACCACTCAGATGAGCCACAGACAAATGAACAAATAACTGTTCCTTGTTTTAAACTACAAGGTTATACGTGATTTGTTATGTAGCATTACTGTGGCAGTAGATAACTGATTTAAAACATCCACTAACATTTGTCTAGCACTGAACGGTTTCCAAGGGTATTCACTGTTAATGCCCTGCAGCTCAAGACTACCAGGAACATGTGTGTAGTTGAAGATTGGGTTTACTACTTATTGCTGTGAAGGAGAACACATACTACAGGGAACCATGGAGCATCTCTGGGAGATGGAGGGTGCTGTGAGTCAAGATCACATTGCACTCCAGCCTGGAACATATTAGAAAGGACTTTTTAGAAGAGTAGGATATTTGGTGTTTTATGGCTTGGACAATGTTCATGTTTTGTCTGTGTTCAGACATCATTACAGAGTGGTCTTATTTTTGTCTTGATTCATCATGGTCACAGAGTGACACTGTCTGATGTTGATGTTTTGTGAAGCAATATATGTTCACCAGGAGAACATCAAGACCTACCTGAGTGCCAGGCCAGTCAGGGCAATACCAAGGCCCAGTGGCTGATAGTACCAGGCCAGTTCCTGGATTCCAGGGAACTATTTACTCTTTATGATCTATACAAAAGCTTATTTGATCCACAAAATAGCCCTATAGGTAGGTTTTATTATGACTTTTTAAAATGGATGAGAAAATCGAGGCTCATGGACACTAAGAGCCTGGTCCAAGGTCTGACATATATAAGCTGTCTGACCTTAGGCATGAAGCCTATACTTTTTGAACCTTTGTTCCTTCATTGTAAAATGGGTGTAGTAATATTTGCCTGACATGATAGTGAAGATGAGATCAAATATGCCAAAGAACCCAACCCACCTCCTAGTACCTAGAAGTGATTCAACCAATATTACTACTTCCATCTCCCTTGATATCCCCACTCTTTTCATAACATGGGGCCTCTGGAAAACATCTTATATATGGAATCTATATCACAATATTTTCATTGTTGTGATTTTAAATACCAGGCCTCTCTTCAGAAAGGCTCCCCTACATGAGGCTATTTCATAGTTCAGCTGGTTCCACAGCTGTTCAGCTCTATAAAAGCCACTAGTGCCCATGTGCAGAAAGATCTTGTGTATATGCTCAACTCTCATATAATGTGTTGAGTACAGCTAAATGGATAGGAATGCATGGGTAGATCAGCCTTGAGATCAGAAGGCTGAACATCATCTCAGAATAGTTATGGGCTACATGCAATAAACTGTCACTCAAACCAGTGTTCCTCCAGCAAGAAAACCACAGGCACATAGAAAGGGTGGAACTAAATATCTTGCTCAGCCTCTACAACACTGAGGGTGCCAGAGAAATGGTCTGAGTCTTAATTCTGGCCTTAGCTCTAGCCTGGGATTCTACAACAGCTTCCATGTGCTCCTCTCCCCTCTAATCTCTCCTCCACTCTGTCAAAATGGTCTTCCTAAAGTATAAGCAAATTACCTTGCTCCACATTATCCAAGTTCAAATTCCTTTGTCTGGTATTTAAGATCTTCCAAGGTCTAGATCCAATGTAGTTCTCTAGCCTCTTTCCCCAGTAAAACTACCCATGAGTACTTGCATTCCTACCTCATCAAACCCCTACACACAGCATCCTACCACCCCACTGTTCATCATGCCCAACTCATGCTGTGCTCTCAGTTCTGTGTACCTTCACCACTCATCCTAGAGAAGGAAGGAGAGAGGAGAAGAAGAAAAGGAAAAGTATTACATTTATTGATTACTAAACCTATTCTAGGTACTTTTTATGGATTAACACATTATATCTACATTTTATAGATTAACTGAGAAATAAGATGATTAAATACCTTGACTAAAAACACATAGCTAGTGAGTGGTTGGGCTACTTCATAAGTAGCTTCCTTCTCTGGGCCCTGCTATAGAAATAGTATTTATTCTACTTATTAATAAGTGGTTTTCAAATCTGCCTCTTCCCAAATTATATATATTATAACTTTCTTAATCATGAGGGCTATATTTCATTCATTTCTATCCCCAGTGCCTTACATAGTGCTATGTATGGTACTGTGCAAGGCACTGAGGAGAAATGAATGAAATATAGCACGGTAGGTCCTAATGAGATGTTTGTTGAATTGAAGCCACTTATCTGTGTACTTCTCACTGCTCCTGGCTCAGAGGCTGACAAATTAGGTACTCAGGAAATGCTAAATGAATAATACTGAATTTATGTCTGAACTTCCTCATCTCCTTACCAGGGTCTTGTAAATATATTGAACTCTATAAATAATGGCTGAATTCAGAGACTGATGATCTGTCAAGATGTTAAGAGTTTGAGTCAGTGGCTAAACAGAATGGTCTCCCAAGACATCACAGGTAGATCCCACAAGGCCTGGGGGAAAGTTCCCTGGGTGATGCCATAGGGCAGAAACAGTTAAAAAGTGAGCCTGTAGTATATGGTGAAAGGCAGCACAACCTCTTCCTATCTCCATTCTATCCCCAATAACAACCAGATGACAGGCTGATTCTGAGCCATTTGTGCACAGAGCCCAAGAATCTTTGCCTTTGCTGCAGCTGCACAGCAGAGCTTGGCTGGGCCACTGCCAGGCATGAGGCACAAACACGTGAACATGGCCCCTGATCAAGAGGCCCTCTGGTAGTCCAGAGCCCCTCACACTAAGGATCACTTTTGCTTTTTTGATTAAAACAAAACAAAACGTATTGAGGCCAGGTCCTAAAGCTTTATTCTTTCTGGGATTAAAAAGTCAATAATGAAGATAAGATGTGACAGAGAGATCAAAGCTTATCATAGCAAGTGTATACAATATAACATTGAACACAGCAGCAAGAATGACGAATACATCTTTTGCAGCTGACTGGTGCCATGTAACCCAGCCTGACAGACTCCCTTCCTAGGCGCAGCGCTACAAGTTAGCAGACTTAGGAATGCTGCTATCCTGTTTCCAGGGGCAGCTTGCTAGAATCCCACTGCCAGAAGTCCAGTTCCTAGCTCAGTAATCATCACAGTTACCTTCTTGATCTACTGACATGACTGCATTTTTTCTGGTACAAAACAAAGTTATAGATTATCAGGTTCTGCTCTGGGTGATATATATAGATATAGATATATACATATACATAATAATTTGTAAAGTTTCCTTATTTTTTGACTTTATAAAATATACATTTATTGCAAAAAATATAATAAGGAAAAGAAAAACACCCATAATCCCACTGTCCACTTAACACGTGGTATATTTCCTTCAGTCCTTTCCTCTCAATATTTGTCTGCATGTGAATAAAATAATTTCAAAAACACAGCCTATATACAGTCATACTATATATTCAGTTTTATAGCATGACTTTTGCATTTAATATGTTATGTTTCCTATATCATTGTTTTCATTGAAAATGTGCTTTTCCTGATTTTATAACATCATAGGAATATGTCTTATTTCACTATTTCTTTTCTGTGGGGTACTTACATTACTCTCAATATCTTGCCATTATAAAGTGTGGTGAACAAAAATCTTTACTTATATCTCTGATTATTTCCTTGGGATAAGTTATCTAAAATAGAATTATTGAAAAAGGGCTATGAATCTCTTTAAGACACCTTTACAATTTGGGCAGTACATTTTATTAGGATCATTGACAATATGAACCACATTCAGAAAAAAAAGAACAAAGTGGGGAAAAGGTAACAATATTGAAATACTAATATTGGCTAACATATACTGGATATATATAATGTCACAGGACAAGTGCTTAGGAATTTTGTTTGCATGCATTAGCTCATGTAAGCTGTGATTTAATCCAATAAATTATACATAGATAAGGAAACCATAGTTCAGAGAAGTTAACTTTTTCAATATTACAGTTTATAGGTGACATAGCTGGAATTTAAATCAAATTATTGTATAATTCCAGACAGTACACTTAATGCTATACTACAACATATCACATAAAAAAATAAAGGGGAAAAAATGAGTGTTTTCAGTCTGGAGAAGACTTGGATAGTACAAGGGCCTCTGGAGAAAACTTGGATAGTACAAGTACTTGAGTAGTATAGAATAGGACAAGGGGAATCAGACAGCAGAATGAGATGGTACAGTGAGGACAAATGGATAGAAATAGTGGGAGGATCACTTGAGGTAAGGAGTTTGAGATAAGCCTGGTCAACATGGTGAAACTCTGTCTCTACTAAAAATACAAAAAAAAAAATAAAAAATAGCTGGGCCATGGTGGTGTGTGCCTGTAGTCCCAGCTACTAGAGGCTAAGGCACAAGAATTGCTTGAATCCAGTAAGAAAAGGCTGCAGTGAGTCAAGATCACACCACTGCACTCCAGCCTAGGCAACAGAGCAAGATTCTGTCCGAAAAAGAGAGAGAGAGAAGAGAAGAAAGAGAAAGGAAGGTAGGGAGAGAGAGGAAGGGAAGAGGGAGGGGAAGGAGAATGGAGAGAGGGAGAGAAGGAAGGGGAAGAAGGGGAAGGGGAGGGGGAAGTGGGGGGAGAGGAGGGGAAAGCGGGGGAGAGGAGGGAAGGGGAGGGAAAGTGGGGGGAGAGGAGGGAAGGGGAGGGAAAGGAAGGGGAAGGGGAAAGGAAGGGAAAGGAGGGGAAGGGAGAAGGGAAAGGAGGGGAAAGAAAAGGAAAGGAAGGGAAAGGAAGGGAAGGGAAAATAGGGAAAAGGAAAAAGGAAAGGAAAAAAAGAAAGAAAGACTTAAAATGTCAAAATACACCTTAACATTAGAAAGGCCATTCTAAAAATAAAGTTCTACCAAAAATCAAAGGACTGTTTCCAGGTGGGGCTAATCTAATCACATATGCCCTTTAAAAGCTGAGTTTTCTCTGGCTGATGGCAGAAGGAGAAATCAGGAAGACTAGGAGCACAAGAAGGATCTAAGGGCCCATTGCTGGCTTTGAAGATGTGGGGGCTACATACAAGAACTGGAGAGCAGCATCTATTGCTGACAATTACCCAAGGCTGACAACCAGCAAGGATACCGGAACTTCAGTCCTATAATCTTAAAGAACGGATATCTGCCAATAATCTGAACCAGCTTAGAAGCTGATTCTTCCCTAGAGTCTCCAGGAAGCTACTGCAGTAGTCCAGGTGAGAGTAGGTTTAACTTCAGGTTCTATCACAAACTTCTGTGAACTTGGCCAAGTTACTAAGACTTTCTGGGCCTCAGTTTTTTCACCCGCATAATAGGAATTAGAGTAATAACTTCACAGGACCATCATAAGGGTTGAATTCAGTTAGCTATATTTAGTATCTTGGACAAAGTAGATGCTTACATGATGGTTCACTTGCCCCTTTGTCCATTGAATATCTAATGGCCCAGAGAAAACAAAAGGGGAAGTGTGAAATTGTTTGAGGGGTAGGAAAACATTTTTCCTCCAGACATTCTTTACGTTTCATTAAGAAACATTAGATGGAAAAGGGGAACAACTCTTTGAAAACTCCCTGAATTTAATTATCTCTAAATGTGTTAGCTATGATATTTTTATGAGCAAACAAAACATTTTTGTACCCATCAACTAATAATTATTTTAGATCTCTAAAGGCTGGATATGGTTTGGTTCTGCATCCCCACCAAATCTCATGTTAAATTGTAATTCCCAGTGTTGGAGGTGGGGCCTGGTAGGAGGTGACGGGATTATGGGCCTGGCCCTTCATGAATGATTTAGCACCATTCTCTAGGTACTTTTCTCATGATCGTGAGTGAGTGATCTTGAGATCTGCTTGTTTAAAAGTATGTAGCACCTCCTCCTTCTCTCTCCTGCTCCTGTGCCAGCCATGTAAGGCCTGCCTACTTCTTCTTTCCCTTCTGCTATGATTGTAAGTTTCCTCAGGCCTCCCCAGAAGCAGAAACCATCATGCTCCCTGTACAGCCTGCAGAACCGTGGGCCAATGAAACCCCTCTTCTTTATAAACTACCAAGTCTCAGGTATTTCTTTATAGCAATGTGAGAACAGACTGATACCAGAGCACTTTAAAATCACTGTGTATTTCCTTTTTAATCAACATTTTGGTCCTACTCTAAAAAATGACTTTTTTCCCTTCTATGGTTTCAAAATTTCTATCAGTAATAATATAATCCAACATTTACTGAGTTCTATGTGTTAAGTACAACGCTAAGAGTTTTACAAGAATTATTTCATTTAATCTTTACTAAAGCTCTACATCGCAGGTACTATCATTATTTCTGTTTTACAGATGATAAAACTAAGGCTGTGAGAGTCTCAGTGATTTGTCCAAATCTACACTGCAGGTGAACCTATTAATGTATCATCATACCTTACTTCTTCTGTGAAATACAGCATCTCTAGCAGCAACAACAGGAATATGTAAGAAACTTCTTTGACCACCCTCACTTCATATCAGATTAGGAAAGTAACTTAGAAAGATATTCATTCATCAAACATTTAATGAGGCCAGGTATGGTGGCTCACACCTGTAATCCCAGCACTTTGAGAGGCTGAGGCAGAAGGATCACTTGAGTCCAGAAGTTTAAGACCAGCCTGGACAAACATACTGAGACCCCCATCTCTAAAAAAAAAAAAAAAAAAAAAAAAAAATTTTAATTAGCCAGGCATGATGGTGTGCACCTGTAGTCCTAGCTACTCAGGAGGCTGAGGTGGGAGGATGGCTTGAACCCCAGAGTTCAAGGCTGCAGTGAGCTGTGATGACACAACTGCTCTCCAGCCTGAATTTTGAGACTCTTCTCTCCAAAAAAAAAAATTGAATGAACATGTACTATGTATCAGGCACTGTGCTGGCACTAGGAATACAGAGAGAATGAAGACAATATCCCTACCTTCTAGGAGTTCGGAGTACAGTGGGCTAGAGTTTGCTTTAAACAATATTTCAATGCTGACTGAAACATCACCAAGGGCAGTACACACAGTGGCTAATAGTGCAGGGTCTAGAAACAGCCTGAGTTTGAATCCTGGCTCTGCCTCATTTGAGCTATGTAACCTTGGGCAAGTTGCTTAACTCTAAGTGTCTCAGTTTCCCCATCTAAAAAACAAGAATAACATAGTTGCTATGTTTCAAGGTTACCATGAGATATGAATTATGATATGCAAAATGCTTAAAGCATTATCTGTACAAAGGAAATACCCTACATATGACAGCTATTCTTAATATTCACAAAATATTGATCTCAGCATTGTTATCATCCTGAATATATTTTTTAATTTGATCGTCTCTTCTGACAAAGTCTATGTACTTATAGCAACTAAAAGTCACCTAACTTTCCTATTTGATATATGCTAATGGCTCCAATTGCATTTATTATTAAACTAAAATCTACTGTTTATTATCTAATAACCTTTTTAGCTTATTGAGTCAGTGGTTCAGTGACCCTACTTAGGGGATTAGTGGAGAAGTACAACATATGTCTGATCATTCTAAGTGCTTTGTCAACCATAAACGTTCATACAAACACGAACTACTGGTGGTGTTATGCCAGTTATAACCACCGGGTGCTCATATCTGTAGGTAGATTTATGTGTGTAGAAGTATACAATGGAGAGACTGACCTTAGGAAATACCAAGTGACATGGATGGTACATCAGAAATTGAAAGATAAACGAGGGTCCACTTGAGAGTTTCACTCAGCTACATTGTAAAAGGAGCCAAAAGTTTGCTTAATGAAGATGAAGGAGAGAAGGGGACTAGGAATGGTGGCAGTAGTGGTGAAAAACACTGAGCATAGATGTGAAATAGGCAATTCACCTGCACCTAAAATTCAACCTGCAGAAAACAGAACACACCATTTACCACCACCTCATTGCTTCCCACCCCCAAATCTGTTTCCCTTACTGACCCTCCTGTTTCCGTTAGGTGCTGCCATCACCATCCTTGTAGTCACCGCAGAATCATCTCCTCCTCCCACTCCCCAAGTGTGACCAACCACCAAATCCTGTAATTCTGCCTTCCTGGTTCTGCTCTCATGTTGCCCCTCTTTTCCATCTCCACTGCCACTGTCCTAGTTCAGGCCCTCAGAACACCTGTACTGGACAATGGCAATAGCTTCTTAAGTGCTTCCCCTCTCTGCTGTTTCTCCTTCTCTCCAATTCTTTGGGTGCACAAAGTAACCTTTCTAAATCTCAGCTCAGACTAGCAACTCCTCTGCTCAAAACCTGCTAATGGCCCCCCGGAGCCTATAGAACAAACCATGAATCCTTTAGATGTTTAAGTGTTCACCAATGAACAGGCTACAGCTCACTTTTACAGCCTTATATCCCATGACATCTTCCACCACAAGAAGTCCATGCTCCAACCAAAGTGGACTGTACACTAATGATTTCTAATGACACTAACAGCATTTCCTGTTTGTACCTCTGCCTATGCTAGTCCCTCCCTTCCTTATCTCTGCCTCTCAGCTCCTTCTGTCAAAACATTGCCCATCCTTCACACTCAGTGGAATCAACTTCTCCATGAAGTCCTAATCTTCCAGCTAGAAGAAATTTCATCATCTTCAGAATTTTGACAGCACTGTAACTACAGTTCTCATGACGATGAGCATTTTCTTCCATGACAGCTGTTTTATGTGTGTGCCTTACCCCTCCTGCCCTCTTAAAGACTTTAGTTCTCACACACCACTCTGCCTCAAGCACCAGGTTGGTAGAATAGCAGGAGAACATGTTACTTTTTTTTCTTAGGGCTTCAGTTTCCATATCTGTAACATGAACATAACTCAATCTAACTCACAGGAATAACAAGAGAAATAAGATACTAAATACAAATTATCAGCACACAGTAGGTAGTTACCAAATCTAAAACTCCTTTCTTCCCTTTCACATAGCAGAGTACTTTGTTGGACAGATAAAAGGTTGCATGCTTTATAGTTTGCAAAGAAATGTTACTGTATTTTTTAATGAAGAAGGGAGAGAAGGATGGAGGGAATAAGTGAGTAAACCTGCAGCAGACAGTGGTCCATTTTGACTGGTATGAACAACTTACATGGAAATTGAAGGTTTGCTTGATGAAAGAGCTATAATGTTTGGCCTGATTGCTTCACCAAGTTTTAAGTTCAAAAGTACATGAGAGCCTACAAGGACTCACTGAATAAGAAGCATGCAGGACTAGTTTCCAACATGCTAACCTCATCAGCTCTCTAGGAGACAAGGGACCAAGGGATAATCTGCCTATCTACCAGACATCACCTCCCAGGAAGGAAATGACTTCTTCTTTCCTTCCTTACAATGACAAGCCAGGGTATTACAAAACAAGGTCCTAAATTGTTTTATCTACAAAGAGAAATTCAGAGAGTTGATGCCTTTTCCAAATTAAAAGTTGGCTTTCCTGGGAAGGATAAAGTATATGCATAACCTAAAATCTTGCAGTAGGGTTTATTTATCATAATTTATTAGCTGGGCAGCCTTAGGTTGGTCATTTAAACTCTCTAGGTCTCAGGTATTTCACTTGTTAAGTATAATAACAGTATCTCATGTGCCGGAAAGGACCAGAAGATTTCAGGAGGTCTCTCAGCTCTATGATAGATGATTCAAAATTTATTCTAAACCCTGAAGGTCACACCTTAGCCTCTCTGAACCCCTAGACTGTGACTCACTGCAGAAGCCTACATTATATGAAGATGAAGAAAAACCTGGCAAAAACACAGAGTTTAGAGTGGGGGCAGGAACTCCAACTGGCAGGTCCCAGTCATAAGAAGATACAGCTAGAATATTAAAGCTGGCCTGGGGACAGAAAATAATTAATCTTCAAGGCAATAAAAATATTTAATTCATTCATCTGAGAGAAATGACAAGAAAGAAGATAGATATTTCCTTTTTCCCTCCCTGTTCCGACAAGGTTACCCTGGATAGATCGTAGAATGTTTAATGAATATTTAGTATAAAAGCCTGAGATGCAAACAAGTAAATGATGAGAGGCCTGGGCGGCAAGCAGTGGAAGCTGACATTGTAGAGGCTGCAACCAGGACAGACATTTCCAGAGAAGAGCTGGGGAAGAGAAGTTTGTTTGCAATTTTCAGGTGGCAGCAAAAGTTAAAACATGGGGAGAGATAGAAAAGAAATTGCATGGATAAAAATCACAGGATTTGATCATTGAGTGAATAGATATGGAAGGAAGAAAGAGGCACACTGAAGCTGCCTGAGCTTTCTAACCATGATCAGACCTGAGGAGTCACTAATGCAGGGAAGGGGACAGCCATGGAGAAAAAGGGAAAGGGGAATGTTCACATCCGTAGATCATCTTAAGTGACAAGGTGACAGCCATCAACTGTGAACACTACAATCCCTCCTTCACCTCAGCCCTGTAGGCCTTGCAGGCATCACCACAAAGTGCCAGATCAGTTAGCCCACATCTGCTCTGTGACTAGAACAGAGGAGTAGGCAGATATCTAGGATCAGGGAGTATATGCAGGGAAGTGTTCAGGGATTGGGACAGTAGCAAAGCTGAGGGAAGAGGAGAAAATGCAGCCCACTGCTTTAGAACCTGTGTTGATTTTGTATCTTATATATTTTTTTCCTTACAGAGGTCCAATGAGGGCTCCAAGAAGCAGAAAAGCATTTCCAAGGCTGGAAGTAAGAACATGGGCCACAGCCTGAACCAGTGGAACAGAAGTGAAGTTCTCAAGAAAAAGTGTGGGGGTTCTCCAAGGTACCCTTGGCAGCAGCTAAAAGTGAATGGTTGAGGACTAAAGGCTACTCTTCAGATAAGCGTCCATGACCAAAGGGACTGGGATCCTGGAAAGACTACCCAGACAGCCTTCGCCATGCCAGACTGAGCCCCGCTGGGGCATTCCACTATAGCCAAAGGCACTTCCTTTCAATTCCCTAAATGTAACCATTCTAGGAAGACAGGTGACTCTTGATAAACTGCAAATTATCTCTCTCCAGCTCTTCTCTGTCTATTCAAACCATTTCTATGAACTGTTAGGTGACTCTAGTGACTAAGTCCTAGTTTAATCCCAAAATGAGAGTAAATGGAAATTTCTATGACTTTGTCAGCCTCTGAGTAGAAACCTCCATAGGTATCAAGAAGCATTTATTCTTCCTTCTCCCTCTTTCTTTTAGTAAATACCAATTAGATGCAAGGCCCCCCAGTTTGCAAACAGATATAACCTTCCAAGACCAAGGAAATTATTATTTATTTATTTATTTATTTATTTATTTATTTATTGAGACAGAGTCTCACGCTGTTGCCAGGCACTGGGCTGGAGTGTAGTGGTGAGACCTCGGCTCACTGCCACCTCCGCCTCCTGGGTTCAAGCAATTCTCCTGCCTTAGCCTCCTGAGTAGCTGGGACTACAGGCGCACGTCACCACACCCAGCTAATTTTTGTATTTTTAGTGAGATGGGGTTTCACCATGTTGGCCAGGATGGTCTCAATCTCTTGACCTCGTGATCTGCCCACCTCAGCCTCCCAGAGTGCTGGGATTACAGGCATGAGCCACTGCGCCCAGCCCCAAGGAAATTATTTAGAGGCATTTAAAACCACCTTCTCTAACCAAAAATACAATGCAATGCAGTGCAAGACAGAAACCTGTGCTTGAGGAGGACTGGATCATTCTAGATGCCTGATTTCCTGGGTTATCAAAGCCTAATGTTCACAGTCAGAATGTTTCACCTATTCTAATGGGTTCATCTGTTTTTTCCACTTCGCTCAAGCCAGAGACTACTTGACATTTGAATTATCAACTGTCTTCTAAAATATGTTGGCCTTGAAGTTGGCTTTGAAAGATCCTACTCAAATAGTTCATTTGATTAGCAAACTTTAATACATCTACAAAAATATGGGTACACATTTCTTTCTACATTTAAGTTGTAACATCAATACTTGGTCCAAAGACAACATTCCTCATATTGGAGACTATCCAAAATATCCAGGAAAAATTATTAGGGAGATTATTTTTATTCTACCCTCTGTTTCTCTTCAAAAGTGAAAGAGATGCTGTACAGAATTTGAATGTTCTAACAAACATTGTCTTTAAAGCAAATTTCAATAAACTGAAATGCAATTTATTGAAAACAATTTTTAGTCACAATGAGCAGTTTTCTCACAGAATAGCATAAAAGTGCAATGGCCTGTGTTCCTGCCACACTCAGCTTTTCTGACTGTGAGGATGTGAGCCCTTGCTCTGAGACAAGACCCATTCCTACCAAGCATTATTGGAGAGGCACTAGCCTTGCTGAACAACCAGCACTGGCTGAATCTGGCTTAGTCTGAGGAGGAAGGATGTAGTTGTCTGGCAGAGATCAGAGTGACCTTGGAATCCAAAGTCAGCAGGACTCGGGGCTCCTTCTCTACTGGGTAATTTACAAATGGAGACCATTGGGTCTCTCAGAGCTCATATGACAGGAGTCAGAGGTGGCAGGAGTGAAATCCAGAAAGAGGAAGTGAATGTTCTCAGAGACCCATTAGAAATGAGGACAAGTGCACAAATGGGCACTGTGTGGTTATAGCAGCACTAGGCTGGCCTATGTTCTAGTCCTTTGCTCTCTGTCCGTTAGTCTCTCCATCTCTGAAATAAGGAGTTTGGACAAGCAGATCCTTAGGGTCTCAGTCAGCCGTGAAATTCTGATATAGATTCCAACTCCAGAATACAGAGGAGGTCTCCAGCCTTAGCAAGGCAGCCCTGAGACCAGCAAGGGCAGGCCACCAGCATCTTCCCTTCGTTTCTTCCTGTCTTGACCCACTTCATCACTCAAAACCTAGCTCAAATGCCACTGCCTTCAAGAGGCTTCCCCTGACCCTTCTGACATAATTATTCATTCCTTCTCTAGGAGCTCATAATTTGTATTGGTGCTCAGCACTGGCACTGACACTTTCAGAGGTGGATGCTACATAATTGGAGCAGGGCAAGGGGAGGGGTGGGCTGATAAGGAAAGGAAAATAGGAGACAGGCAAACTGAAACATTACCAACCCTTTCCTCATTATTGTGCAGAACTCTCAAACCCAGTTTCAGCCTCCTGACAAAACCAGCTCTGCAAAGTCGAAAGACTTAATCCATGGTTAGAATACCAGTGGCTAATGAGGTTTTGGTCTACACCAGTCCCTGTCTTTTTTATTGAGAAAAAGCCATTCTTGAGCTGAGAGTTATAAAAGCTCTGTGGTCTGTAGAGAAACAGAAGGCAAAATGGCCACAGGAACAATCACCTGCAAAGGGGGTGGGGTGGGGGCGCTGCAGCACAGAGCTAAGTGGGGGTGGGGCGCTTGGTGGCTCAGGCTCTAGGAGACAGTGCCATGCTGTGGCCACCTGCCGCCTCTGCGCCGCCTTCTCCAGCCTCTGCAGGTATAGGAGGGCCTGTTTCCTGACCCAGTTTTCTCCCCAATCTCTATTTAGCTGTTCGCTAGTGATGCTCCTGGCATGCCAATCAGATACTGCAGCCGGCAGTGCAGTTTGTTACAACAAATTCACAGTTCCTAGTAAATTCAGTGGAAAAGTACTGTGTCAAGCAGCCTAATTAAACTGATGTAATTTCCACAGCCATATACTTCTATCAAATAAGAAAAAAAAAAACACTCAGGGTAAAAAGAAAGAAAGAAATGTCTTTCCATCTTATGAAATTGACTATGGTTGTAATATATTTAAAGAATGATTCTGCTCGGTGTCCTTGGAGTCACAGTTGTCCAAGTCTCGAGCCCTAGATGACACTTTGGACTGTGCTGGGAAGTGCACTAGGCTACAAGTCTGCAGGTCCTTCTCACCCATTCTGTGACCCTTGGCAAGCTATTCTCAGTGTCTTGGGGAAAGGAGGGAATATCAAACTGGACTGTCATTAAAACATTCTGTGAGTCTCTTATTCTCTAGTCTAACTGTCAAACTTATGACCAAAAAAAAAAAAAAAAAAGAATGTACTTTTATCAAACTAGTGAAATAAGAACTGAACTAGAGGTCCCCATTCTGGTCCCAGTTATGCTGCTAGCTAATTATGACCTTGAGCAAACTACAGGATCCCTAGAGACGTCAAAGTCTTCATCTTCGAAATGAGGGTGATGAACTGGATAAACACTACAGTTCCTTCTGATGCTAATGCTCTATTCTATTCTATAAAAGGTGAAATTGGTTGCACTACCATGGAAAGGACAGTTCTGAATGTCAAGCATTTCAATCTGCCTACAATGGGCTTTCTCTTCTCACAGTGAGAATTAGTTATATGTTCTTCCCCTGTGTTTAAAGATCTTCTATTCTAAAAATGCAAGACAGACACTTGCCTCTTCTTTCTTTTGAGTTAGCTCAGCAAATAAGGTTGCCCTTTTCCTCACTTCTTCCCAGTCCCACTCTTAGAGGAAGAAAGCACTATCCAGGCAGAGGGGGAATGAGGGTTACCAAAAGAAATACCAAGGAGTCACTCAGTTTTCCAAGTACAAATTGAAAAAATGGCCGGACATTAGTCAGACAGATGATAAAGGTGGAGTCAGCCAAAAGGAGAAGGATCTCAGAGGGAAGATGGGGTAGGGAAAGGAAAATTGATAGTTAACCAGGAAACAAGCATCAGGTTTCTCTTCAGACAGCAAAAAGAAACTGCATGTAGGAGACAGCAAGGCAGACAAATGTAAGGGTGAGACAAAATAGCAGGCATCCTCAACTCCATGGACAGCTAATCAGCTACTAGTCCTAGAAATTCCACCTCCCTGATATTCTGAACCTATTTACTTCTCTCCATTAATGCTGCCATAACCTTAGTTCAAGTTCTCCTCAACTTAGTCCTCAATCACTGTTACAGTTTTCTGACTTGCCTCTCATCTCTTTCTCCAATCTATCCTTCACCTTGCCATCACAGTGATCTTTCTAAAACACAATTCTAAACAAGCCACTTTTCTACTTCAGATGTTTCAATGTCCCCTCATCACCTTCAGAACAAAATAGGAGTCCTACACGATCTGGTTCCAGATGGCCGCTCCTGCCTGATCCCTCACCACCCCTCCAGGCTCTGCTCCAGTCATGCTGAAGTGCTTGCAGTTTCCTGAATGTGCAGCTTTGGCTCTTCGTATAAGCAGCTCTTTTTGCCTGAAACTCTGTCCTCTCCACAACCCCCCAAACATCACCATCACCACTCACTAAGACAATTTCCACTCATCCCTTAGGACTCAGTTCAGACATGATCCTGTCTGAGAAGACTGCTCTGACTAGTGCCTTCAAATCTGGATGACATATCCCTCTTCTTATGCTCCCACAAACATCTTATGTTTATGCCATCACAACCATTTCTATGTTGAATTGTAAAGGGCTCCTGATTCCTCGATCTCCTCAACCATATTTTAACATCTTGGAACTCTAAATACAGTGCTTGACATCAGTATTCAGAAAACAGTTGATGAATGAGTGAATGAGTAAATAAATAAATGCATGTGGGAAACCAAGCCTACCTGATAGAGGTGGGAGGCTTAATCTATCAAAGCAATACTGACAGGAAAAATGGTGAGAAATATGGGACAGACGGGGGGAAGCAGGGTCTAAGGTTCAGACCAAGAACAAACCTGACAGTAGAAAAAATAAAAGCAGAAACCAGTAGGAGCTCTAGCTAAGGGAAAAGGATAAGGTTCCACCATCAGCGTGAGAAGCCACAGAGGAATCTCAGGGCCTGAGAAGAAAAACTTCTTGCCGGAATCCGTGGAACTCTCCCAAGAATAAAAAGGTATAGCAACAGCAGAGAAATTAATAAATAGTTTAGCCTGGAATCACAGAAAAAACCTGGGGCTAAATCCAGAATAGGCCTGGGCAGATCAAAGGGAAGATGCTGGTAGAAGGAGCCAGGAGTTACAATGGAAAGGGGACAGGGTTTGGAGTTAGGTAGCTCCGCCACTCACTACCTCTGCGACCCTGGGCAAGTCAAGCCTTAGTTTTCCTAGGAATCTTAGATTCTTCACTGGCAAAATGTGAATCTAATACCTATTTCACACAACTATTTAAAGAAACACATGAGACATACTACACTTTGTAAATGAAAGGAACAATGTAATTGACAATTGTTATGATGATGTTGGCGGCCAGAAGCTGTCTCTTCTGTTTGAAGGAATCCAGAGCTTATAAATTGTTCCAGATTCCTTGTGAAGAGAAAGAATGCATGTTGATAAAGGAATGTATTCCAACGTATGAAGAACCTGATATGTTACCATTCTCAGTGGGAGATTCTGCTAGAAAGGGCAATGTTTAATCCAAAGGAATGGTACTAATAATGATGAACTTTTAAGCAGGATCAGGGCCCAGCTGGGATAGCACAGAATAATGTGTTATTTTGTGTAACTATCAGAATATAGATGTCTTCTTGATAATATAGCTAAGGTACCATCATGCTGTTAGAGTCAAATAAAAGACAAACCAGGAGAGAGATCCAAGATGGCCGATTAGCAACAGCTCAGGAATGCAGCTCCCAATGAAAGCGCAGAGAACGAGTGGACACCGCACATTCCGACGAATTTTTGTTGCCCACAGACTGGGAGATTCCC